>JBBBDQ010000224.1:7462500-7570000 GCA_037127315.1 Ascarosepion bandense | reverse complement strand
TGTAAAAATCAATTGCTTATTAACATAATGATCCTAGAAAACTGCTACAATGCAAAGAAAAATCTTAGTACTGCCTAGTTAGATTATCGTAAGGCATTTGATAGTTTACCACATTCCTGGATCTTAAAGACTTTAAATATATACAAGATATCACCCGTCATCATCAATTTCATCAAACAATGCATGTCGATGTGGAAAACAATCCTCTACCTCAATTATATAAATGGAACCTATAAGTCTGGTAAAATAAACATCAAAAGAGGTATATTTCAAGGTGACTCTTTGTCACCCTTACTATTTTGCATATCATTAATAGCACTAACCAGTCAACTTAACAAGACAGAATGTGGTTATAAAATAGCCCAAAAGAAAATAAGCCATCTATTTTACTTGAATGACTTAAAGTTGTATGCTAAGAATGATAATGAGCTGGAAGGTCTTCTGCAAACTGTAAAATGCTTCAGCGAAGACATTGGAATGAAATTCAATTTGAATAAATGTGCTAAAACTACAGGTTTACGTGGATCGCTATAACAAACATCCTCAATTAGCTTAGACCCTGCTGTAACAATAAAAGAATTAAAGCCAGAAGAAGCTTATAAATACTTAGGTGTAAATGAGAGTGAAAATATTCACCATAAAAAAATGAAAGAAATAGTGCGTAAAGAGTATTATAGAAGGCTACGGCTGATATTAAAAACTGAATTGAATTCTCAGAACAGAATTATGACCATAAATATCCTTGCAATTCCAGTCGTCCAATATAGTTTCAACATCTTAAACTGGACTCTAAACGACATCAGGCGAATGGATTCTAAAACAAGAAAGCTTCTTTCTAAGCATAAGATGCATCATCCAAAGGCTGATGTAGACCGTCTATACATACCCCGTAAAGAAGTTGGAAGAGGTCTTGTTCAGTTAGAATTGTCACACAAGACAACAGCTATTGGCTTACTAACATACATAGAAGCAACAAAGGACTGGATGATACAATTAGTTAAACAACATGAAAACAGAAAGAAAAAATATTCAATAATAAAAGAAGGCAGTAAATACAAACGAGATTTACATTTAGTAGATTCTGTAGAAAAGCAAAACAGAAGCCAAGAACCAACTATTGCGGCAAAACATATGAAAATGAAAGCCAAAAATAAAGCTCTTGAACAGATGAAACAATGCTGGCAAGACAAACATCTGCATGGCCAAAATCCAGGAAGTGCCAATAAATCCAATGTTGATAAAGTTAATACTCATCGATGGTTACGTGCATCTGGATTAAAGTCTGAGACCGAAGGCTTTATTCTTGCAGCGCAAGACCAAAATCTTTTCACTAGAAACTTTCAGGCAAATATTATACATAATAATATGGATCCAAAATACAGGTTCTGTGATAAACACCAAGAAACAATAGACCATCTAATCTCAGGATGTTCTGTACTTGCTCCAAATGAATATAAATACATTGAAGAGATTTCTGATTGTCAAGCCTTAAATAAATACAAAAAAACAAAAAAAAACAAAAACAAAGCACAAGGGTCTTCTGGTAGAAATCTCAAAATTGTTGCACTTGAAAACACCAATTTCAGTTGTGTTGTGTCCCTGGGTTTGACTGGTAAAAGGTTCTGAGAGACTCACTGAATAAAGAATGCAAGAAAGAATACACACAAGTCCTGTCCACACCATACGAAGGGCTTTATCTATGTAAAACATCTGTGATCTCAAGATTTTTTGTAGTTGATTTTCTTCAAAAAATGCTCAATCGAATATATTTTTATGCCATTTCTGATCTTAGAACTCTGGTTGGGATCCGGAAAGAAATGAGTATACACTAGAAATCAAAGTTGATGTCATAAGCACTAATACTTTTAACAGAAGGACACAGTTTGATTTTTAGGGGCGTGTTTATTTTTCTCATGATTGCAGTGCGTAAGAAAAAAAAAAAGAAGAAACACTATCAGTGTAATAATCTGAAAAGTAGAACATTAAAAGGGATTTCTGCGATTTGAGAAAGTAATATAAACTGGGTAGAAATGTGTTGGGTGGTGGCTATGTGTATGATGTGGACGATGATAAAGATGTCGTTGTAATAAGTTACAAATTAGACTAAGAATGAAAGAAAAGGAAAAGGTGAAAGAAGAGAACAATACAGGGTAGTATTGTTTGGGGAGAAAATCAGTGTTATTCGTTTCAACAACATATTTTAGTATCAACAGTACTACTTAAAACGTTAAAAATCACCATCACCACCACCACCACTACTAACTTTGATAACTCTCATAAGATCTAAAGCAGAATCAGCAATATTATTGGTCCTGATCTGGCTGTTCGGATTCAAACACTTTTCCACCACCGTAAAGTTGTTTATCTGTGTCTTTTCTATAAATACTTTCATGGTAATTGTTCTGACGAGCGCTTTGCTATGGTGCCTAGACTTTAAAACCTAAAACTTAAATACAGTACCAGACTGGCATTGAGATCTTAACAATTTACAGTTGACCTGGCAGGATGCTAAAGGATTCTTTTCTCGCACTTCTCGCCTGTAGATCTCACTTCTGGTTCTATGATTTCCAGCCAACTTTAATCTGAAAAATTTAAATGCAATGCCAATCGCTATATACTGTTCCCATGGTTAGTCTTCTCTATCTCCACCCATTATTAATGTTTCTGTTCTTAATTATTCCATACACCGTAATGCTTGTGTGTTAGTGCCTTGCATGCAGTGAAAGCAATTTTAACAAAAAGCAGTACCCGTGAAATTTCTAAGCCTTTCTTATTTGCATATTCAGATGAATCATAATTTTTAAGTTAATTATTAAATAAACCCTTTAAGAAATGTGAAATACCCATGCAAATTCTACTGTATCCTAAAATATTTCAGTTTAATAAGTTTAAAAAATTGCAGTAACAATGATAACTCTGAAAATAATTTGAAGTTGTAAGTCGTTACAAAGACAAATATTCAAAACTGACCAGCTTTTCTATTTTACATGAGGACATTTATTTATCTATTCATTTTATTTAAAATCTATTTATTTTATGCAGGCTTTCCTTTTCTCACTAAAACCAAAAAGCGACTTTGACATATTTTTCATGAAATAAATAATGGTAAATAAGAAACCAAGCTGTTTTTTATTGTGAATAAAGGCATTCACAACATAAAAGAGGTTAGTTCGTTATTTATCTGAGGCACTGGCACGTGCGTTAAATTACTAGCGAACTTGGTAATAAGCTGAATATGAAAAAAAAATATTTCTTTGGTTTAAAATACAAAATGTAACTTTATATATTCATCTGGCACACATCTTGATCTCCTGTATTTGAGATAACATAATTTCGTTATGGTAATATCGTCTCTAGCCACTAAGTTTCTTTGTGTTACCATCGTCACTTTTATGGGCCGTGTCCCCTCAGGATATAGGCGATCGTGGACTTTCACTTTTCCTTATCTCTTGTTGCTCTCAACACTTTTCCTCTTCGTATATCTCTCAAACCCTGCTCCGTCACCCACCTGCTCAAACCCATAAAATATTTCCTACACTGTCTCCCTTTCCTTCTCTCCATCCCAAGAGTATTAAATTGTTCAAGCCCTTCTTCCTCATTACGTGTCTCAGAAACCTCAACTGTCTCTTCCTGATACTAAGTATAAGTTTCCTTTTCGTTTTCAACTTCTCGAAAAACATGTTGTTGCTCACATGTATGGTCATGCTATCCTGAATATCCTTCTGTAGAACCACATTTCTGTTTCTTCGAGTATCTACTTCATCTTTCAGAAGATCGTCCAGTATTTGCTGCTATATAGGACAGACAGCAGAGTACTCCTTTCTTTGTTTTCAACGAAATCTTCCTATCCCTTAATACTCTGCTTAGCTGTTGAAATGCGTCTTGGCCACGTCAATGCACCTTCGGAGATCAATGTCATGACTTCCATTCTCAGTCACAACACTTTCCCAGGTATTTAAATTTTTGCACCTGTTTGATTTTAGTATCCCTGGCCTGTAGTTGGCATTTTGTGTTCCTCTTGTTTCTGATGACCATACATTCAGTTTTCTTGAAGTTTATGTTTTCTCCTATTTTCTCGCTTTTAATGAACATAAAAAATTGAAATCATGCACCCATGTTACTATATTTACATTATTTTAATTTTCGATAAAATGTGTTTTATAAGGACACCATTCCATTTCATTTTAGTATCCCTGACCTGTAAAATACATTGCTTTTAATTTTATTCAGTAACTGAAGTTTTATTTATTAACAGTTTATGTTCACTTATTTTTAATTAATAAAGAAAACATATAGTAAATATAAATATATTTGCAAATATCTTCTATGTGCCATGTTCCTTCAAGCCGTTGGCGATCATGGTTCTTCAAAATTTTTGTTATCTCAAACCTTGTTCCGCCATCCAGTTCACGACGTAGGCTATGCATTGTTATCACTGGCACATTATTCTTTTATTAATTGTTGAATCTATTAAATGCACCAACCTGTTCCCAGGTTGGATAATATTTTATTTACTGTATGATTTGTGGGGTATTTATGATTATACTTTCACGTGTTTATTGTAAATATAGTAATATTACAAGCATTCAGAAATGGGACATGCAACGAAAGAAATGCAATAATTATAAATTAATATCTTATATCAGAAAGAAAATTTAGACAATCAGAAAAAATGAAAAATAAACAAAACGAACAAAAGAAAGAAGCATAAGAAAGAAAGTTAAAATGGGAAAGACAAAGAAAACAGGAAAATAAGCAAATGAATGATGGAAAGAAAGTAGATATGTGAAAGAAAGAAGAAATTCTATTAGGTCAACATAGTAACTATAAGATAGCGATAAAAACCAGCTCTTGATTTGACCACCACTCCTGCCCACCCACTTGTCTGTCAGTGACCTTTCAGATATTTGTCTTTACCAAAGGGGAAGTTAGGATTATATTTGTATACTGAGCCAGCAACAAAAAATGTGACTATTTGGTTTGGGTAACTTTCTTCGTCTGTCTAGCAGCAGATATTTTATTTTTGCTTTATTTATTTTTGCTCTCAGATTATCGACTGCAAACATTTTCTGATGAATTGTTGGTCTTCCTCGCCTGAAATACAAATTGCATATGCGAACACTGATATTCAAGCATCATAAGTTATCATTACGTTGAAGTAATGAAAAGTTCTGCTTGGTGAAATAGAGATGAATAATACGTGGATGATTTCTACGTTCTAATAAATTGCTACATCGAATCTATAGCTGTATTTACTGCTAGGAATTTTAAGTCACTGTCTCGAGCCAGGAAGTTTTTTTCTCGTCAGAATCCATGTTGCACATTTATAAATCTATCATTCATCCGTGCATTGAACACAGTTGCCATATCTGGTCGGCTCCTCCTGTTATCATACTGAGTTTCTCAACAAAATCCAAAGGATGCTCTGCAACATAATTGATCCTGACATGGCAGACCGCCTTTAATCAATTTCTCGCCGACCTGATGTGGCTTCATTCTGTCTTTTCTACAGGTATTTTTATGCCAATTGCACTGACGTGCTTTTTGCCCTGGTTCCCTCCTGTTGACATGTATTTACGCGTGCTACTAGACTGGCGTCAAGGTCGCATCATTTTATCATCGAAATAATTAAATGTAACCACCTCTTTTACTCTAATTGTTTCTTTTCTCGCACTTCCCGTCTGTGGAAATCTTTTCCATTTGTTTGCTTCTGTGATAGCAACAATCTCCAAAAGTTTAAATGCATCGTCAATTGGCATTTTCTGTCTCCTTTATTATCATCCATCTCCTATCTTTTTTTTCGACATCCCCTGTACTTTTTTTTTTTTACTCTAGCTCCCGGCGATTAGTGGCCGATCTGACTTGCTTGGGATGAAACGGTTATAAGAAACAAACAGTTTGTTTTTTACTTGTAAATTCCTCAAAAAATAGTGAAACTTATTTACAACCAACCATGTGACAGACATTTGAACGCGGACTGGAAGAATAGAAGTTGCCTTTCTGAAGCTAAAGAAACTATTTAAAAACAACAAATTTTATTAGAAACAATGTAAAGTGTGCTGAACTGCTATATTAGTGTTTCTATATAGCAGGAGTGACTGTTGAAACATTTACTCACAGGTAAAGAGACAAGTGATATGTTAGTACAGGAAGATGCTGGGAACATCATGGACAGTGTTGTAGAGGGGAAAATGGATAACATGGAGGTCAAGACCTTGTTGTTAATGTTATGGAGGTTAATTCGTTCGCTGTTTTGGCAAATATAATTCTAAGCATGAAACAAAAGAAGATATATGAATAATTAAGTGGATAAATTATTTACATATATACAAAAACTAGTAACTTTATCTGTTACCGTTGCTAAGGCAACAGGAAAGGAGAATAGTGAAATTAGAAGTGAAATAAACATTGGTTTTCGGTGGTGTTTTTTTCTCAGCGCGTCTTTGTTGGCATCAAGCACTGATGCGTGTCGCGTCTCTCTCAGGGTACCGGTGTTTCGTTTTTTTTTTTAATGTGCATATATACTGCCATCAGTTGGCTCGAAATTATGTTTTTTTTGAGCGGGAATGCTTAATAAAAGGTCATGATATATTCATTTGGTTTAAGTGAATGTATGCGTGGAGCCGATGCACAGAAAACGTATTTACGCAGTCTACTTTGGGTAGTTGAGTAGTAAACATCCGGTTTGTGTAGAAAATGCAAGAAGCGTGACAACATAACAGGTGAGCAACGAAGAAGTTTTAAGGAAAATGGAAAGAAAAAAGAACACCTGTACTTAGAATCAGAAAGAGACAGTTGAAATGTCAGGATAACATGAAGGATTTAATAATTTGACATTCAGAGGACACACTGAAAGGAAAAGTACAGAAAAATAACAAGTAACCTACATAATAAGAGTTTTGTAAATAAAAGGCAGAACAGGGGCTGAGAGGGATTAAAAGAGAAACATTACTTACAGATACAGAGCATAGAAAGATATGGAGAGTGATGATCTATCACATCATAAATAGAAACAGTACATAAATGAAGATCTTTATTTTTGTTATTTCGATTAGGCTGTCTGTGTATTAAAGTTTTGTTTGAACTATTTAATCTTACTTTTATCTCACGATATCATTCATACAATTATCTTCATGTTTAATACTTGTTGTTAACATTTCAGCCTTTATAGACATCAATTTTCCTTGAATGTGTTTATGTCAGCAGAATGTCATTTCAAAATGGTGAAAATTATTTCGACACAAAATTGTTAGGCTTCAATTTTAATGATAATATAAACATTTTATTTTACATAACTCTCCCCCTCCTGCTTGATGTTAGGAGTAGATACGTAGGAACAGGTGGCGTTCGAACCCGGGTAAAATTAATACAATTGTAACCTTTGGCAAACCTTTTTTTACTATAATCATATCTTCCCAAGCAAGGCATTTTATTGCCACTGTTTTGCAAGGGTTTAGATAGAAGGAAAATTTAAAATCTAGTTCAACCAAAACCTGTGCCCAAGTTTAATCTTAAAAAATATCTAATCCATATATATGTCTATAAAAATGAAATATAAAACTTAAAATCAAGGATAAAGGAAAAATGCTACATCGTTTTGGTTAATTAATGTGGTTTATATATATATATTTGTGTGTATGTGTATTTCTGTATATATATGCATGTATGATTGTGTATGTGTATATGTGTGTCTATATATTTTTTCGTGTTTATGCATATTTGTGTATGTTTCTTGGTGAGTGTTCTTATGTCTATTTTTTATGTATTTATTCCTATATTTGTGTATAAGTTGATCGATGTATGCGATTTTATGCTGTATATGATGCTTTGTAGTTTGTATGCTGCTTACGTATTATTTTTGCATGTGAATTTGCCTCCGTATATATTTCACTATATTGATTTGTTGATGTACTAGAATATGACTGTGTTTGTCTTCACCTTATTTAAAAATTCTCCTGCCCACTTTATCTTCCAAATTCAGTTTTACATGTATCCAATTTATGTAGCTTTCATAGACGTTTTATAACCTGGTTCTAAATTTACCGGATAAATTGACACGTCGCTAAAAACAGGAGTTAAAAACATGCATGGAAATATATATATATATATATATATATATATATATATATATGTGTGTGTGTGTGTGTGTGTGTGTGTGTGTGTGTCTGTGTCTGTGTGTAGGTCTGTGTATATGTACAAGAATATGTACGTATTGATATATGTATATATTTGTCTTTTCGTCCATATGTAGGTCACTATATATTTGTAAATATGTATGTCTATCTCTCTCCGCGATTTATATTTTAATAACTTTATAATAATCTAAACCTAATGTTTAGTTAACTTGGAATTTAAAATTCGTGGTCTATAAGATTTATTCGTAATAAATAATAAATAATGCTTTTGAAAATAAATTTTTATTTTTATTGTGAAATGAAACTAATAGTCGATTAGTAATAGTGATAATAATTTTAATCAAATAATAACAATAATCTAAACTTATTTATAAATAGAACTTTGTCTGTGCGTGTGTATGTGTTCAAAGTTTCAAAGTTGCAGTTCTTACAATAGTGCAGAAAATCGATAAAAAAAAAACACTAACAAACTGAACCTAATTCCGTTACAATCCGGTGCACTAAGGCGTCGGATAAATGGGGAGAAAAAAAAGAAATCCGCGGAACAAGAACAAAACATTCAATACTCCGCAGCAAAGAAAAAAAAACCCAAACGGAACCAACCACAAGAAAAAGTGCTCGATACAAAGTACAAAAGTGTTGGCTCACTTTAGATTTTTGTGTATATATATATATATATATATATATATATATATATATATATAAGACAATATGTTTGTGTGTGTGTCTGTTTATCTGCCTGTATCTCTGTATTTTTTCAGCCCTTTTATTTTAGTTTTTGCTTTGGGTTTGGCTCTAAGTAGGTATAATTGTAGTTCTTAGTCTCAGCCATGATACCATTTACTCAGAGGAATTATTTAGCCTTCAAAATTCAGTTTCTGACGAAAACAACTTATTTGATATCGATACCAGTAAATCAAAATTTTACTTACATCCATTCTTTTTTCTTTCAGTCTAAGGTTTCGCTTTAACTGGAAACAACGATTGCTTTTTAGTCTTTCGTGCCAACGTCCAAAGAGTATGAGCTCCAGGACCATGGATTAGTTTTAAAGCTTTCATTACACCCGAGCAACGCCGGGCTATACTGCTAGTGCTTCAATAAGTCTGACCTTAAGTTCTTCAAATAAGAAATTACTTATATTTTGATCGGTGACCACAGACTATGTCTCCCTGATTGAGGGGTTTGGTTAGTTTTGAACCTTCTAAAACTCTTCAAATCGAAATGAACACTATCACTTGATAATACACAAGAAATATCGAAACACAATACTTACTTTTGTATTGATATTATAACATATTTAAGTCATAAATTATATATATATATATATATATATATATATATCTGTAAACTCAGATAACATTTAATGTCAGTTTAAGACATGCATTGTCAACCCCAAGGTGTGTACTTGCGTGTGTGTAGTTAAAATCTCTATCAACTTCACATTAAATTCCTCGAGAATTGCATCATCCTATATTATCTTGATCATGATCTTGCTGTTGACATTTTCTTCTGTGAGCCGTATCCCATCAGAAAGTTGGCCATTATGGCTCTCTGATGCTTCCTATCCGACATTAACAATTTTCTATCCCCTTAATTTCCCTTCCCATCTCTGTCCTGCTATTTACGCAAGCTAATTATATAGCTTACTACTGCTTTCCTCTATCCGTCTTGCCTTCATTATATCTTCTGACTGTCGAATACAGAATATAATTCTTATTAAAATGGCTATCGACATTCACATTAAGCAACGAAAGCAAAATGGCTCCTTTATCCATTGTCGGATTTGATTTTTTTTAATTGATTTGTTTCATCATCCTGTTATCACGTGACATTGGTTAGCCGCGGGCTTTCGATGAAAAAGTTTCCCCTGGTGGTTTGGAATTCAACAGGCAGCTAATTTATTTGACATTTGTTATCAATGACGGAGATACGACTTTCATGAAGCATTCAAACAAAAGTTAACTCATAATTTTAAATCATAATTATACTTGCTCGTTACATGTTAAGAAATGAAAGTTTGTCAATTTTTAGGAAATAGAGTGATACCTTGAAAAACGACTGTTCAAATCCCAGATTGACTTGATCAGATATTATGAATTAATTTAACCATAATTATTCTGGTTAATTTGTTCGTGCGATTTTGATCGCTGAGCTCTCAGTCCTTTCTAGTTTCAAGTTCTGATATGAATTATTGTTATTATTTCATAAATGATTCATACAAAGCTTTGGCTACTTGAGTTCACTTTGAAGCAAGGTGCTTTAGAATGTCACGAAACCAAATGTCCTATCGTCAGATATCTCGTCATTGATTTACACCAATAATCTATGAGGAAGAAGTATAAGTGTATTAGCACTTGGTTAGAACGTCTCTCATAACAATCATATTTCAAGAAGCAGTAGCAGCAGTGGTGAATTTTGCTAGGGAACAGCTACCAAGCCAGGAACTTCTTTTTTCGATCACACGTTTTTAGACTATGTACACCACAAAGGATGTGAATTGTGGTACAGTGGATATCGGCTCGGAACGAGAAGCCGGGGAGCCGAGTTCGAATTCCAGCTGTAATCCATTGTATTCACTTACGCGCAAATGCCCTTGGGAAAGGTATTAATCAGTCTATTCCTTCCAGTTATGGGTTAAATAACAGGACAGATTGGGTTCTATAGCCTTGGTCGGCAACCAGTCTACCGCAGAAAGCAATGGCAACTTACTGCGGGATAATCTTCTGCCCAGTCAGTCATGTCTCTTTCGAGACATGATCGCCCAAGCGTGTATCACGTATGGCACTTAACTGACTGACTGACACAACAGCTTTCAATTTCTGAATTTCTCCGATAAAATAGTGTCATTCTGTCAAAAATAACGACATGTCGACTTATATTTCATTTGAATTTTGAGGTGAGATATTGCTAACATTCTTTCAAGTATTCAAACTACTGCGTTCCTTTTCGTTTCGATTTAAAATTTTCAGACAGTAAATATTTGACTTGATAACAGTTTTTGTCTATACTTCTGAGACTAAGTAGTAGTTATATTATTTACATCTTTATTGCCATGTCTTCGATGTTTCGGCATTAGAACATGACAAAGGCCGGAGCGTACAACGGACGAAACGTCATAAACATGGCAATGAAGATGAGGACAGCAGTTCCAACGATGTAAATAATGCTGATAACAGTTGTTTATAGACATACGACTCAATTCTTACAATATCTTTGCAAGTCCTTCTAATTGTTAAAACAGACCTAGTGGCTAGTCCACTCAAACAGAAACGACGAAGGCTATGACTTCTCCATAGCTTACGAGATGACCCAAACAGTGGATAGGCCTACTCGTGCTCTCGATACAGCTGGACAACATAGTAATCTTTTAGACCTCTTCATCACCTTCTGTTCTGCTGAGGTGTTATCTCTCTTAAGCATCTTTGCTTAATATTGATGACAAGATTGATGACAAAACAAAGTTATCCTCTAAGACGTGATTTTATAGGACGATCCCCAATGCTCCAAAGTTGATTAGAACAGATCCGATAGCTTTACATAGCCGAAGCATTTCTCTCAGTCTTCTTAAAAAATGGATCCTCCAAAAACTCCCTAATTTATGAATGTATTCTTGCCGGCAAGGAAAAGTTTTATCCACCGCGAAAATACCAATAAAAGTTAAATAAGCATCGTTGGTCTATACCTTAATGTTCTGTAACTATGTACCAATTTAAACCCTGTGTCAGTAAAATCCATATAGCACAGCCCCTTGTCCCATTTAGAACCGCATACAAACACTGCAGGTTAGATCTAAAAAATTCAGTGAGCATCTATACGAAAGCAGTGAGTGTCTTTTTTTTTTGTCTTTTAACGAGACTTGGATCGCGCCAGTTCTGAAAAATCGCAAAGTCAATTCTCAATAGAAGCAGACCGGTAGTGCCCACAATTATGAATTTCCTTCAGGTTATCGCGGTCCTTGTTCAATAAGGCCAAAACTTTTGCGATTAATTTTGCCTCTAACACCACGTTAGACGACAAGTGCCATTCTTTACGTAACTTCACCAACATCACGAGGTAGAAGCTTTGTATTGGGTCACGAGGTATAAGCTTTGTATTGGGTCAGGAGGTTTCCCGACTTATCTAAAGCTAGGACTGTAAACTCTATTGGAATAAAATCCTTGTAGTTGTTCTCAAAAGCCTTTGTCCAGAAGTTTTTCTAATCTTGGCGAAGTTCATTGACACATTTCTAAATAAAAGAAATGTATCCCAAGGTGTCTCTTGTATGTTCTCGTCCCCATCATATTATTGGCGTATCTTCTTCTTCTATGTGCCTTGTCCCTTCAGAACGTAGGCGATCATGCTTCTCCACGTCTCTCTATCCCTTGTGGCTCTTAGTATGTTTGCTCTTGTTACACTTCGCAACCCACGTTCTGTCATCCACCTGATCTGGCTCTGTAAATAATTTATCCGCTGCCTTCCTTTGTCTCTTTTTCCTTCTATCTGGCCTGTCAGTATCAGGTTCTCTAAGTTCTCCTTTCTTATTGCATGTCCCAGGAACTTCAGTTGTCTGTTCCTGATTCTCAGTATTACTTTTCTTTTTGTTGCCATTCTTTCCAACACTTCATCGTTGCTTGCATGCTCAGTCCACGATATCCGCAGCATCTTTCTGTAGAACCAGATTTCCGCTCCTTCAAGTTTTGTCCTCATTTTCGATGATATTGTCCAGCATTCACTGCTATATTGATAAACTGACATCACATAGCAATCCATCTCTCTTTTCTTTGTTTCTAGTAAAATTTTCTTGTGTGTTAGTACTTTACTCAGCTTCTGGAACGCGTCCTTTGCCATGCCAATTCGCCTTCGGATCTCTGTGTTGCACTTTCCATCTTCTGTTAGAACACTTCCTAGGTATTTAATTTTTTGTACTTGCTTGATTCTGGTGTCTCCTACCTGTATTTGGCATATTGGGTTGCACCTTTTGCTGATGACCATACATTCAGTTTTCTTAACGTTTATTTGTAGTCCTTTTTTTAGAAAAATCTCCACCGATACTTTCTGTAGGAGGTCCGTGTCCGTGTATTGCTTTTCGGAGAGCATCCTAATCATAAATATGGCGTTCCTTGTTCCAGTGTCTCTGACAAAGCCGCACTGTTTCTATCCTATCTCTGGCCTGATTCTGCTTCTCGCTCTATTCATCAGCATTCTGACAATCAGTTTTGTAATGTGACTCATTAAGCTGATAGTTCTGCGTAGTTCGCACTCGTTTGCACCTGGTTTCTTTGGCAGTGCTATGAATATCGACTTTCATAGGTCGTCTGGTATTATTCCACTATTATAGATTTCGTTTATTATGTCGGTAATTTTTTTCTGTGCCATATTCTTCCAGGGCTATCAGCAGCTCTATTACTACGCTGTCTGGACCATCTCCGTCGTTTCTGTTCAGTTTGGCCATTGCAGCTTCCATTTCGGATTTTAATATTTCCGGTCCATCCTCCTCCTTGTGTATTCTCGGTTGTTCTCTCCTGTCGCAAAAAAGATCCTTTATATACGTTCCCATCGCTGGAGTATTTTATCTTTCTCCAATATGACTGTTCCATTCTTGGATTTTATGCATCCTTTTGAGGAGCAGGTTTTTTGTCCTGTTAGTTGTCTTATCTCTTTATGCATCTCTGCTTTATTGGTCCTGCTTAGTCTCTCTACTTCTGCGCATTTGGTGTTGAGCCATTCCTCTTTAGCCTGTCTGCATTTGTTCCATATCTTCCTGTGTAGTTTCTTGTACTCTCCTCCATGTCTTGGCTTTATGTTTGTCTCCTTTGCATCATGTGGAGAACCTCTTCAGTCATCAACTCGTTTTTTTCTGCGTCTGATTTCCTTTGGGGCAATGTTGTTTGCTGAGGTTACCATTGCTTCCTTTAGTGAGTCCCATTTTGAGTGTCTTTTCCAATTTGTTCTTCATATTTCTTTCTTTTAGTGTATTCTTTCTGCAGGGTGAGGTCATTCACAAGCGTGTAGTATTGCAGCCTTGATGATGTGGTGGGCTTCTTACCGGAGTTTTATCCTTAGTTTGCAGATGACTGAGACATGGTCACTTCCGCAGTCGGCACCTGGATATGTTTTGCATTAAACCACTGCGTTCCTGAATCTCTTGTTTATAGTTATGAATCTATTTGGTTCTTTGTGTCGCCTCCTGGGCTTCTCCATGTCCATAGACGTCGTGGGTGTTCTTGAAACCAGGTGTTAGTAATTACCTGGTCATTTGCCGTGCACCATTGGACCCATTTTTCTCCTTGTCCGTTGCGATCCCCTAGTCCAAATTTGCCGATATGCGAAACCAGATGGCCTAATAATGGAGATCACAGTAGTGACACCCACAAGATAATTTATTGGCGTATAAGCGTCCTTATTAGCAAACATTTTGAAGCAATCATCAACAGGAAAGAAGATGGCTTTCGTCACTCTAGATTCACTGTTGATGTCTTAGCGATAATCATATGTAGAGCAGCGAAGTAATAATGAACACATCTCGAAAGCGGTCGCTTCCGATTTTTCGAAGGCCTTTACCAATGTTTGAGTAAGATAATGGCTACACAAACGTCCCAGCTATGGAATCTCTTGGAAAGTCTACTAAGTTATCAAGTTTTTCATATCTGGTCGGTCATTGAATATCGTTGTCGGTGGCTAGTCTTTGAGTCACTTGAGATCAATGCAGGCGTTTACCAAGGCTTTATCTTTGGTCATTTCCTTTTTCTGAATTACATTATCAATCAACCTAAGATGGCCGAACAATTTAAATAATGTAAGTGATACCTTACCTCAGAAGCACAGACAAATTATTATTATTATTATTTTGTTTCTATTATGCAGTTCACTCCCCAAAACCAAAACATAAATGAAAACATGATTTTTTCTGGATTTAGAATGCAAAAAGATGCAATCGGCCGTAGTTGAAGGAATGTGGTGACTCAAAAATTTATTCTGGCAACGCATCCGTCCATGTTTCCTATCAAATTCAACACTTGGCATCACTCAAATCTCTTAGCTCCACCTACATTCAAAATTTTGCATCCTGCGACATTTGGCTTTTGGAAAACGATAAAGTTAGCGTCGAAACGGGGGTAAATTTCAGACAATGATTGACATCAAGGGAAATGTGCCAAGTTAGCTGAAGACAAATCTTACAAAGGAATGGGCAAACTCATTTGATTTGTGGAAGTGACATTGGGGAGTTAGAATTTGATAAAAACTAAGTGTAACATTCTAGACACACAAACACACATACACATATACATATATAGACGACAATTCATCTATTGCACATTATATATATATATATATATATATATATATATATATATATATATAATTGAAATAAAAATAATGATAGCACATATCCTTAATTCATCATAAAAATTCCGGATATGAAATCAGTAAGTACCAAAAACTTTAAATATCTCGTCGTGTTGATCAATTGTAAAAAATTAGTATGAAATAAAACGAAATTGATCAAAGAATAGGCTGCATCAGAGAAAGTTTCGCCCAACACGACAAATTGCTACAATATCCAAACATCAATCTGAAAACTCGAGTCATGTTCATAAACAACCTCGTTCGACTTTAATATTATGTCATGCATGATGTCAAAAACATTCAGAAATATCTAATCTGTCAGCAGTATACAATAACTTTCTCCGATCAATAGCTAAAAAAGATTTTAAACGCATAAAGCCTGAGGATATTGGAAAAAATATAATCTTTCTTCGAAAATTGTGGACTGGCACTACAGATTCAAAAGAAAAAACTGCCCCAAATAACAGAAACTAAATCACTAGAGGATTACCAACATCAGAAACAACGAAAAAGTAACTCGAAGAGAAAATTTACATTCCACACTACTTCAAATTAAAGGTCAGATAGTAAACCTCCATACAAACTGGAAAGTGCCATGACAAGTACTGAACTTGGAAAATAATTTTCCTGAAAAATTGTTTTCCGAGAATGATTTTATAGAAATTCAACCGAAAGCAGTGTACACTATAAAGCTGAAAATATTTGTAATATACATTTACTGTTATTTTTCTGGGATAACTAGCATGATGTTAAAACTCAAGTTTGTCGATTTATTTATTTCTCAAAGATATAAGTGGCGAATGCAAAGTGCTTCAAACAGAATTCATATTTTATTCACTGAATCTATTCCCTACACACACACGCACACACATACACACACATACACACACACACACACACACACACACACACATATATATATATATATATATATATATATATATATATATATATATAATAACAAGACCGACTCTATAAGTATCTAAATCCTAAAATTATACGAAAATAAACTTTGAGGACAACAAATAACAGACAGAATCTAACTCCGTTATTGTCCGTCGCTATAAGGCGTTGGACAAGAGGGGAAAAAAAAAGAAAACTGCGGAATACAGACAATACATACAATACCCCGCAGTAAAGAAAAAAACCCCAAACGGAACCAACCACAAAGAAAGAAAAAGTGCTCAATACAGAACTAACCAAAGCGGAATAACAAAGAGGAAGCAATGTAGAGCAAAGACACGTAAAAAAATCACAAGATCGCCAAAACCTACCGCGGTTTCACACAACGCAAACCTAGTACAAAAACACAACGCAGCGCAACAGACGGAAAACAATTAGAAAGCGACTTGTTGATTTGCTTAATAAAACTTTGGCCCTTATCCCCACTCCAAGGAATCTTCAAATAAACCAGGTACTTAAAAGAGTACAGAGTTTTAGAAAAACAAAATCTCTAGTCTTCTTATTAATAATATAATTAATAGGGGTTTTTTGTTTTTTTAACGCCATAATAAAATTCTGTACCATTATATATATTTATAGCTCAGGGGTAGAGTCGCCGACTGACGTCATTTCAGTCGGATTTCAATCCTGGTTAAAAAAGCAATCGGAGTCTAACCATACTGAGGAGCTGTGATACGGCGAAACAGATCTGTCTGCGGATGACAATATATATATGTATGAAATGAATTGTTTGAACATTATTTTTTATCGATACTCGTATTTAGGTAGATATTCTGTTTTTAATGAAACAATATTACATATTTATATTTACCGGCCTGATTATTTACGATAAATTTTTATTACGAAAAAATAGGATTCGAACCTGTGACCCCTATCTATATAGAGGGAAGCTACCATTTGATCTGGTAACGTCTAAGACCTCTCGACCATGAATAGCCTCCAGTCTAAAGGAGGTTTTTATCAAGCCTATATAAAACAATTTTCTATCCATCGTAAACAAACATATCTGCTCTGAAATGTATGTTACGGAAATCAACGAATATATATATATATATATATATATATATGCATGTATGTAGAATAGTGTCCGAACAAAAGTGGAGATAATGAGAGACAGGGAAATACTCTTGCCGAAAGAGGGCAAGAAATTTATCTTATCAGATCTGTGAACCAGACGAGTACTCTTTTTTTTCATATTCAAACCGTTAAAGTGACGGATTTGAAATTATCTCAAATCGAATGAATTTCTTTTTTTTCTCTATACTATTAAACATACTTGGAGTTTACTATGATCAGGCCACAATTTTGAGTTTATAAATGCCAATAGAGAAAAGTTTCATGAAGAAGTAATTGAAAGTATTTTGATCTCACAATTCTCGGTGATAAACAACATAATGTCACCGATCATCGCAAAACATAATTGTATCACTTTGCGATATACGAGCGAATAAAGGAAATAAAAAAGAGATCTTCACGGAAATTTTTAGAATCAGATTCACTCTATACATGGCCTGAAAGTCGGTTGCAGAGTAAAAAGCACATATGCGAATAGGTAAAGAAGGTAACGGTTAAATCTAGACTTGAATAAGTTAAAACTTTTGTGATCAGAGAAACATCCTATTGAAGGCGAATTCCTCAAAACATACGATTGCGGGGAGAAGTTGCTTAAGCGGAACTTTTCATCAAAGAAATGCGGAAGAAATGAGGATGGCTTACTATTATGTAAGTAGCATGGTGAGTTCTTGCCGTTAAGGTTCGAACAGGCGGAACCAAGAATACAACTCACTCAAATATTTTCCGATAGAGCAGTGAGAGACTTACTAATTTCAATCTGTGAAACAGGGGGTTTGAGGGGTGAAAATAATTTACAACCCATGATGCCTGAAAGCTGTGAACTGACCAGATATGACATCAGTACTCTATTTTAATCCTGATCTGGCTCTCGTAAAGGTAGAGGATTGCATGAGGAGTCGGGTACTTACTGGAGTGGTATAAGGAACTGACCATTTTTCCATCTTTAGTGATGAATTGTATGCAAAAGTTAAACGAGATCTGAGGTAGGTTTAAGGTCCAATACACGCTCAAGGCACAGAGACACCTCAAGGTACGAGGACACCTCAAGGCACGGGGACGCATCCATTCATTGTGGTAATACGGGGTTCTATCGGTGATGATAGAAAGTAACTAGTTTGGTTTTTGCTAGATATTGAATATAACCAACCAGTTATTTCCATATTGAGATGTAAGATGTAAGATCGATTGAGAGATTAGATGCCGATTTCTGGTCATCACTCTTTTGAAGGTGCAGCCATATATCACTATATGACTGGCATGAATATTTACAAATAATATAACCTTAGGAAGATCAAATTATCTTAACAAGAGTATATTTAAAGTAAAAAGATGGTTGATCGAGGAGACTTACGTTGACTGCTAGGGAAGTTAAAAACTACGTTCAGGAACCTACCTCTTAGGAAATACTTAATTGATGAGAAAACTCTTCCGGTGATTCCATAGCTAGAGAGCCTGAGTATCGATTCTTTATCAAAGACCCTCAAAATATTTAATGCTATGCTCCTTGGTATGTATTTATTGTCTAGTGCCTCACTGATCGTTTGAGGCATAGTAGTTGTGCCAACCGCAGTAGATTGGACCAATCGAAACCAGCACTACTTGTCGCTGTAGAAGCTGTTCTTAATTAGGTGTTCAACAATCTTTTTGTTCATTAGAGTAAATGTCATCCAACGTTAAATTCGATAGGAAAATCTTCGACTTACCAGTGGTGGAAGACACTACCTTGGTGCCATTTATAATAGTTGGAACAACTGTTTTTCTTCTATTCATAATTTGAACTTTCGGGATCTAATTTGCCTACTTTCAACTTTGACCTGGACCAGCTATATATAGCTGTAGTTTGCATTTCCCAAAACTTTCATGCAGCGATTGCGGGCGGTTTTGAATGCATTAAGAGTTAAAATACACCGCCCCCTGCGATAGAAAAGAAACAAAAAAACCGTCCAACATAGTCACAGAGGTTTCCTAAGTTATCTGGTTGAAGCCAATGGCGACTTTGAATAAATTTACTCTTTAGTATTTTAAGATATTTTTGTGTGATTTTGGTAAATATCACTATTAGTTTAATATATAGAGTTTATATTTCATATTTACCCATGACATCTTTGCCAACAGGTTTATGAAGTCATGCAGCTATTCTAGAATCATAAACCTATCACACATGTTATCTAAATTATAATTTTTTAAATAGTCTGTTTTGAATGGAATCTTGTGTTAACATGTTTCATTTTAAAATTAAGTCAGATATTCATAACTTAAATAGAACATTAAAATTTTAAAATATTCAAAGATTTTATTAAACTCATTATTCGATTTTTTGTATCAGAATGGTTCTATTAAATTAAACTTATAAAACATTTGTAAACTCTTTAAAATATTCTTCACAGCTCAAAGCGTTAAGACGTGGATTAACTTTTTCAATTATTCTAATAAAATAAAAAGCGCTATAAACATGTTTTCTTAAAAGATTAAAAGATAAAAATGCCATAAACTAGTTCGCATGTGTGAACTAGCGTAATAAATAAATGCGTCTTGTTTTTTTTAATCATATCACCCCAAGCAAGGCGGTAATGCCACTGATGCGCAGGAGGCTAGTAAGAGTAAAAAGATTGGAAAAGAGAAAACCGGAAACCACATCCTAAACAGGAAAGAAGGGATGAGCCTCTTCACCTGTTCAATAGACGAGGGTGGAGTGTGAACCGGGCGATAGTTTAGTCTATCTACTCCAATTGGAAAAGAAAAAAAAAACGTAAAAAGATTGGAAAAGAGAAAACCGGAAACCACTTCCTAAACAGGGAACAAGAGATGAGCCTCTTGACAGAAAATACATCATTTTGTTTTCTTTAATATCTTCTTGGCTAGAATAAGAAATTTTCAACACCTTCTTATACTTGGATGATACTTTTTGAGTTCTGAATCCACTAAGGGGACATACAAGTCACATTAGATCCCGTAAACTTGCTTAACCAATATATAAAATTCAATACATAGATTAAAAGCAAGAACAAAATTCGTTTTTGTTTTATACAACTTCTGTTTAATGGGTATAATTCTCTAATATTATGCAAAACAATAATACATATTCTCATGGTCACTTTCGTGCATCACGTATTATTGCTGGATTATATGCTGACCTCGCCACATATTTGTAACCGGAAAATAAGATTAACATTCTTGGAAAATATCATTTGTACAGGTATGTGTGAATTGATATACTGTGGTGATACTAAAAAATGCCACTGATAACGACAAAAAATAACAAAAAACTAAACCTACAAGAGGAAACCAGTGTTATATAGGAGGAAAATAGCAACCTTACATTTTCTTAGGCTTTAGGGGCGTTGCAACTTGTTGCCTCACAAGCTGTTGCTGATGCCTTGTAATTCCTTTTAGTGTAATTCAACAACTATACATTTTCCTGTAGAGGGAAATTCTTTAGGGAGGCAGGAAGCGGTGAGGAAGCAAAAAAGAAAAAAGAACTCCGTAGAATATTTACAACATAATATTGATCCAACCACTAGTCACGTACTAAGGAATGGCAGTGATTGGTATATGTAACATGTTGGATTCTCCAATTACAAAAAGAAAAAAACTAAGAATGTCTAAAATCATCACTCAATATACCAAATGACCTGATATGGAAATTAAAAATAAATTGTTATAATACATAGTGTGATGAGTAAATTATCACTATGTTATCTTTCAATTTTGCTCATGCGCGTTGTTTAATTTTGGATACCCTCTCTGAGAAAAAGAGGCATATCATGCATTTAACTCCACCAGAAATTTGAAAGGTCATGCTGCTCCTGGAAGCACAAAAACGAATATTTCAGAGTATTTGGGTGTCAATCGGGGAAAGTGCAAACAATTCAGAAAAATTTCCAGTTGAATCCATTGTATTCACTTACGCGCAAATACCCTTGGGAAAGGTATTAATCTGTCTCTTCCTTCCAGTTATGGGTTAAATTGTAGGACAGATTGGGTTCTATAGCCTTGGTCGGCAACCAGTCTACCACAGAAAGCAATGGCAACATACTGCGAGATAATCTTCTGCCCAGTCAGTCATGCCTCTTTCGAGACATGATCGCCCAAGCGTGTATCACGTATGGCACTTAACTGACTGACTGACTAATAGTGATTACAAAGGTGCTTGGAGTGACCACTAGTGATGGCGACGTTATGCCTCCAGTCATCTTCTCACAGGGCCTCAGACTCAATACAGAGACCTACATCAAGTGCCCTGGGTGAGTGGGTAGAGCTGCCCTGTGTCAAGAAGGTAGCTTCTGTAAGACCCTATGTCTAGCAACATGACTCTGCACTTTACCATTGAAGCAGCAGAACTCAGTCATTACTGTCAGACAATTTCTGTAATCATATTGCCCCTTACATCTGGCCACCTAACTCCCCACAGTGCAGCCTCCCCTCTATTATTATGTGTCGACGCGGTTGAGAGAGACAAACAAAACTCCAGATACTAAAGATGAACTGAAGGCAAAGATTATGACACCATTCACAAACTTAAACAAGGAGATTGTCCAGAGGAGTTGCAGGTTATTCTGAAGCTCTATCGAGGCTGTGGTTAAAGCCACTGGAGATTTTATTGACTAAAGTTTACTCTTCAGTATTGTTAAAAGTCTTTGTGTAATTATGGTAAAAAAACCCTGTTAAAATGCTATGTCAGTGTTATTTTCATTTTTACGTGCTGTAATCCATGCGATCATCTCTTTGCGAGGTTCTCTGCACTCATTACTATGTCTTTTCTTTTCAAATATGCAAAAAAATTCTTTAAAGTATGCACACACACACACACACACACACACACACACACACACACACACACGGGGTAATTTTCACTTACGCACATTTTAACACTCATAGTAAACAAGATCTTCCGGATGTGTTTTTTCTTTGTGGCTTCCGTCAGGGGCATCGTGCACCTTCGGATGCTTTTTATTTTTTAGGTAAATCAATTTTTTACATACATACATACATACATACATACATACATGTGCGATGTGTTGCAGTAGATATTGGCTCGGAACAAGAAATCGGCGAGCCAAGTTCGAATTCCAGTTGAATATGTTGCATTCACTTACGCGCAAATACCATTGGGAAAGGTATTAACCCGACACTTCTCCATCCAGCTATTTGTTTATTTGTTCTTGGTTGGCAACCAGTCTATCTCAGAAAGTAATGGCAACCAACTGCAGCGAATATTTCTGCTCAGTCAGTCTCGTATCTTCGAGACATGATCTCCCAAGCGTGTATCACGTATGGTATTTAACTGACATACATACATACATACATTAAGTCGCACACAAATCTACATACTCACACACATAGAACTAATTAGCCAAGTCTAACGATAATGATATATTTTTAAGGCAAAAATGCGGGCCTGTCAAAAGGCTTTCCTACAATACGAAATTTTACTAAGGAAACAGGTACCAGAATTTAACAAATATTTTATATTTGCATAGATATTCCTTCGTAAACACGCATGCATAAACGCGCGCGCGCGCACACACACACACACACACACACACACACACACACACTTGACTAATACGCTAAATATAATGCTTATGATATATTGTACAGGCCTTTGAGAGGCCTTTTGAGAGATTTTCTGTCTGATCCATTTGCAAAAATAGTTTCCAAAGGACCAGATATTTGGGAACATTTTAAATCATTTTATGATTATTTTTTTCTATATGCCTTGTCCTTTCAGGACGTAGGCGATCATGGTCATCCATGTCTTCCTGTCAGTGGCAGCTCTTAGCACACTTTCTCTTGTAACAATTCGCAGCCCCTGTTCTGTCTTCCACCTCCTCAGGGCCTTCAAATATGTTATCCGCTGCTTTCCTCTGTCTGTTTTCCCCTCTATCTGCCTTGTTAGTATCAGGTTCTCCAAACCCTCCTTCCTCATTGCATGTTCCAGGAACTTTAGTTGTCTCTTCCTGATGTTTAGTATTAATTTCCTTTTCGTTTCCATTCTTTCCAACACCTCATCATTGTTCACATGCTCGATCCATGATATCCACAGCATCCTTCTGTAGAATCACATTTCAGTTGCTTCAAGTTTTTCCTATATCTCTGATGATATTGTCCAGCATTCACTGCTATATTGAAAAACTGATATCACATAGTAATCTAGTACCCTATTCTTTGTTTCTAGTGAAGTTTTCCTTTGTCTTAATACTTTACTCGCCTTCTGGAATGCGTCCTTCGCCATGCCAATTCGCCTTTGGATCTGTGTCGTACATTCTGTCTTCTGTTAAAACACTTCCGAGGTATTTACATTTTTGTATCTGCTTACTTTTAGTATCTCTCACCTGTATTTGGCATTTTGGGCTGCTCTTTTTGATGATGACCATGCATTCGGTTTTCTTTCAATTTATTTGTAGTCCGTTTTTTTCACTCTCTTTAGTTATTTTCTGTAGGTCTTGTAGTTTCCTTTCCGTGTCTGAAATCAGCACTGTATCATATGTGTACCTTAAGTTATTCAAATTGTAGCCTCCGATGATAAATCCTTCCATGACATCTAGGATTCTCAAAATATCCTCGCTGTACACGTTGAAAAGATCCGGTGAAAAGACACATACTTGTCTTACGCCCCTTTCTATTTTTGTATATCTGCTGAATTCGTTACCTGGCAGTTTGCTACCAGTAGAGATTCTTAATTACTATTATGTCTTTCCAAGATATGTGGAAATTGTTGAGCATCTCCAACAATTCTTTGTGGCGTATTTTGTAGAACGCCATTGCATAATCGATAAAACATAGGTACATTCCTTCTTCATTTGTATTGCCCTTTCGGAGAGCATCCTAATCATAAATATGGCATTGCTTGTTTCAATGTCTTTGACGAAACCGCACTGTTCTTGTTCTATCTCTGGCCTGATTATGCTTCTCGCTCTATTCATCAGGATTCGGACGATCAGATTTGTGAGATTACTCATAGAGCTGATAGTTCGGTGGAGTTCGCACTAAGATTTTTGTGGGTCTACTCGTATCTTGTATGATAGATTCACGTTTTATATTCCATTTTTATTTGTTTTATCTCTGTTGTTAAAAAAAATTAAATTCTCAAAAATGTTTTTAGTTAATAATATACACTGTAAAGGTGACTGCTTTGAATGTGCTGAGTTTAATCTGAATTCATTGGTGATCATGGTACTTCGCAGTTTCTTTTGTTTTGTTCTCATCAGTATTTACTTCTTTATAAATCATCTTTGGTAAATGTTCGTAGATTTATTTGCTTAATCGATGCTTCACAATTTTTCTTTGCTTATTTTGCTTTCGTTGTGCTTTGCGAGTGTTAAATTCTCCCAGCATTTACCTTCATTATGTCTCCTTATTTTTTTCTTTGCGGTTCCTGTTTTCCGTAAATATTTCTTGTTTCTCAATTTGTTTTATAATTATTTGACCCCAATCAATGCAATGCTGCCACTGGTGCGCAGAGTGTTACAGTGAGGGAAGAGAGAAGAGAAAAAGTGAAAAAACAAAAAACAAAAGACAAAACAAAACAACAAAAAATGGTACAGGGATTGTAGAAGAAAGTGTAAACGAGAGAGGGAAGTCAATGATATAGAAGATAGCAATTGACCGTACACTTAAACCTTTGAATCTTGTAGCCATATCGAAAGCAAGAAGGGGATTCCGCAAACGATAAAAGAACCTACTAGAGTAAAAGTGGCGGCTACATTTACCTATTTTTACAGTAAAAGAGTGGTACCTATTTGAAAATTTAGTTTTACGGGTAAATTTATGAGGATGGGGCTCCAGGCAATGAAGTTCCCCAGAGCAAAAGCCGTGAAAATATTTGATGAAAAGACAAAGGGAATACACATTCCGTCGCTGAGAAAGTGGCATACGTCGAGCTGCCACATTGGAAATTGCAGATCCTCCTTAGGATTTTGTCGAGAATTCCAAGATGAATAGCAGGAGCACCCGACGAGATATGACAATAGTATACAATGCTCGTACGAATGGTAGATTTATAAATGTGCAAGATGGATAATGACGAAAGAATTTTTACATTCGGCACAGCGGCTCAAACTTCTTTGCGTAGATATAGCTACTGATTCAATGTAATCATTCCCCTTGAGATCAGCCGCGATAGTGAGGCCGAGAAGGCGCAGTGATGGATCACGCTAGTAGGAAGGCTTCTTTATGGTGGCTGAAAAAGAGCAGTTTCGTTTTGGAAATATTAAAATTTACGAGTCATTTCTTACTCCAATCCATCAAAGACTAGAGGTCCTTTCCAAGAGCAAAATGTTCTTTCTACCATATTCTTCGTATTTGTTAAAACCACGCCTTTAAAGCTTCAAGTTATTGTGAACAAAAGTGTCCAGTATTCACTGCCGAGTTAGTCTATATACATTTCACTTATTAGGTTACTGCAAAATGATTTGAGCGTTTCCTACTCGTTTTCAATTGTATATTCAGTCGATGATTTTCAAAAAAGAAAACGTTTATAACTTGTAAACACCGAACATTTTCGATAACCAATGTGTACATTTCCGTGAATTTTCTGAAAGGATATTTTTGCGCATAGCTGCGTGCGCACGCATGCAACTCTATGTGTGTGCACGCCACTCTGTGATTTGAGATTGCCGTTTGAAGAACGATATATTTTTGCTAATTTATTTATTTTCCTCTTGCATTCGAGCCGAAGGGATGATCACATTAATGGTCATCTCGCCATTAAAAATTATCGTAAGTGAAGGGCAGAACCCAGAGGATATGAGCAAAAAATATCGACGCTTTTAAGTGAGAGGTTGTGCCGCTCACGTGAAAATAAGCTGCATTAAAAGGATCATTTTATATCGCTATTTTTGCAAATTTCAAAGCATTCATAAAAAAATGCAAATTCCATGACTTTATACTCACACAATGTCTGTATTAGCTTATATTTATACACAAATATTTGCATGGTGATACACATTTTATCTATCGTAAATGGATTTTTTAATTATATGCAAGATGGCTTTGAAATGCTCTCAGTTCTCAAGAAAAGATTAAAAAATAATTTAGATATTTGGTAGTTTAGGCATATTATAGCAAGTGGGTCGTTTTGAGAAATATTCAGCATCTCTTAGTATGTAGAGTGGTTAAAAATCTTATTTGTTTGCTATGGACAATCATTTGGCTGTTATATGTATGATACCTTGGTGTTTCTGTGTGATTTAATTATTGGATATTGAATTAACAGTGCATACCCACACTCACCATTTTTCCTGCTGATTGATAGCGGCGTGCTCGCAAGAAAAATCGCGTTGATAGGATAGAGCGCAAATGCACCTGAAGTCATTGCACGAAAATGATGAAAACATGATGTTTTATGTTTTAGCTGCCAATTCTTTTGATTAAAGTTATAATCATACGTTATGTTTCCTAGTCACTGTCATACTGTCTTTTGTTCTCACTTTGTGGCCTAGTAGTTAGCGAGATATCGTTCCAGTCATGAGACCCAGGTTCGAATTTTGGCATGGTCGATTTGTCAGAGAGATCGCTACTTGATAATATCGGCCTGGGAAGACGATCCAACCTTGTGGCGACTTGGGGAAGTGCGTGGAATCTAAACCGCAGTTTGACCCAAGTAATGTCAAATATAAAAAAATACGTAATTGAATTCGCCTGTTAAGCAACACTTCCAATTCAACAAACAAGCTATTATTACTGGGTGGAGGAAAAATGAGAGTAAATTCGTCCCCAGGATACCCATAATAAAACAAATATGTCTTTTGAATTAAAGTAACTTCAACTCCTACTGAGGATCAACTTTGCCATAATCATCTACAAGGTGCGATGTGGGCGGGGGTAATCTCACATGATCGACAGCCACAACATGACTTCTTCGTGTTTTTTCATGGCCAGTGAGCTCTCTGCTGGTTGCTCTACGATGGATCTCTATAATGGTACTCAATAAAAAATATTGATACTATCTTCGTAAAATCATTTTCAAAGTAAAGGCAATATAATTTATTTTGTTTTGGGCATTAAAATGTGCCTTTATTAAAGCTTCAATTTTATACAGAAATAACTTTTTTTCCTTTGTTATACTGTTTAAGACAAAATTGTTACATATTTCCTTGAGTTCTATGTGAAGTTATTTTTTCTGAGCAACTCTCGTTATCTCTTCTTATTATTATTTATACCGTGTCTCTTCAGGACGTATGCAAAAATGGCCTTCCGAATCTCCCTATCCTCTGTAGCTCTTACACGCTTTCTCGTCTTATTTGTCCCAAATCCTGCTCTGCGATGTATTTGCTCAAGCCTATCAAGTGTATCATGCATTGATTTCCCTTGTCTCTCTTTATCTCTATCATTCCTGTGAATATCACATTCTCAAAGACCTCGTTCCTCATTATAAGTTCAGAAGCATCAGCTTTCTTTTTCTGACGCTAGGTTTTCTTCCCAAACTCTTCAAAACCTCGTCGTTGCTAACATGTTTGATCCATGGTATCCTCAGTATCCTTCTGTAGAATCAGATTTCGGCTGCTTCAAGGTTTTTCTTAATCTTTGATGAAATTGTCCATACATTTGCTGTCATATTGAAGGACAGACAACACATAACAATCCGGTACTCTCTTCTTTGTTTATAATGAAATTTTCCTGTCTCTCAATACTCTACTTAGCTTTGGAAATACGTGCTTAGCCAGGATTTCAGTGACATTATTTCCGTTCTCTGTTAAAACATTCCAAGTTACTTAAATTTCTGTACCTGGTTGATTTCAACCTGTAGTTGGCATTGAGGGTTTCTCTTTTTGCTGATGAACATTCATTCAGTTTTTTGTAGTTCATGTTTAGTTCTTTCTTTTAGCTTTCTTTAGCTACCTTCTGCAGGATGTCTTGAAGTTTTTTTTCCAGTGTCTGATATCAATACTGTATCATCTGCGTATCTATGTCAGGCTGTGGCCGCCAATGACGAATACTCACAGGAATTCTAGTTTTCTAAGAATTGCCTTGCAGTATTGGTTGAATGGATCTGGTGAAAAGATACATCCTTGTCTTACGCCTTTTTCTA
This sequence comes from Ascarosepion bandense, assembly GCA_037127315.1. Classification (NCBI taxonomy): domain Eukaryota; kingdom Metazoa; phylum Mollusca; class Cephalopoda; order Sepiida; family Sepiidae; genus Ascarosepion; species Ascarosepion bandense. The sequence goes on along the minus strand of JBBBDQ010000224.1, from coordinate 7,541,469 downwards.
TTATTGTATATCTACTGAACTCATTTTCTGTCCGTATACAGTCGGTTTGCTGCCACTCTAGGCTCTTCATTATTCTAATTTCTTTCCAGAATATGTCTACGTTGCGGGCATCTTTTTCAAGTTTTGTGGTGTCCTTTGTCGAACGCTTTTGCGTAGTCTATGAAACACAGGTACACGTCTTTATTCATTTGTACTGCTCTTTCCGATAACATTCTGAACATAAATATTGCATTCTATGACAAAGCCGCACTATTCTTTCTTTATTTCTGGCCTGATTCTACTGCACGCTCTATTCATCAGAATTCAGATGATGAGTTTTGTTATGTGACTCATTAAGCTGATTGTTCGGTGGAGTTTACTCTCACCATGATTTAAAGTTTGACATGTAATTCGTGTTTGAAAGTGTCCAGGTCACTCGACATTTCTTTTTGTGACGCCACAGCTATCAGTATTTGACCTTGATCTTTCTTTTTAAAGGCAATAAAAAAGTGCAATCTAGAGTGACGGTCTTCTGTAACTTGACTTTGTCTAATTCCCGCTATGGAGCAAAACAGATCGAGAAGTGATATTTTATATAGTAAGCTTAGATTGTCAAAAGGCCACAAATATAGAATATACAGTGAAGATCGAACACATAGTTCAGTAGTAGTAGTGAACAAGACGTTTTATTGTAGAATTATCCGCACCGAGACGCTCCTTCTCAATTTACAAATGACTGGATAAAACACTGCAGAAGGTTCTGTGAAATGTTTGAAGCATATCTCACTGAAAATACGAAACTGTTTAAAAAATGCTAAACGACAATGAACCGATTAAATAATAACAGCTATTACTGAACAATGTTACGTATGTAGATAAAAGTTATACCTGGAATAGTGTTTATCTCATTAATTTATAATTAAAACCTCTTTTGCCAATACATCAACCAGAAAAGAACGAGATTATATATATATATATATATATATATATATATATATATATATATATATATATATATATATGGTTAAATCATAATGTACAAAAGTCCTTAAGGAAGATTCTGATCGTAAAGAAGAACTCTATTTAAATTTCAATATAAAAATATCTCGCCAATCGTGTGGCACTATATATAAAACATTTTTTCTACCATCAATCTTACATTACTTTATTATGGAAATAGAGTATTGCTAGACTTTTTTAACAGGAAGTTACTTCGCGATTTCCAGCCGCGCGGCCTGTGAGAGCTTGAAATGAATGCCATTTTAAAAACCAAAACAAAATAAATTACTATGTAACAGTCAAAAAATAACAATTGCAGAGACATAAACACCTTTGAAAAGGACAATAGAAATGACTGAAAACGGTTGAGACTATAAAAAATAATGGACATTTTTTATGTTCCTTACCGCCAACAAAACGGAAAAATATTGTGATGCTGGAATTCTTCTTCTAGATGTGCGGTGTGTCTTCAGAACGTAAGCGATCATGGACTTTCACTTTGCTCTGTCTTTTGTCGCTTTCAATATTTTTTTCTTGGTATCTATCACAAAACTCGCTCCCCCGTCCATTTGCTCAGGCCTATCAAGCATGTTTCGCACTGCTCTCCGCTGTCTCTCTTTGCTTCTATCGGTCCTGTGAGTAATAAATTCTTCAGATCCTTCTTCCTCATTATGTGTCTCAGAAACCTCATCGGTTAAAAATAAGTTTTCTTCTCGGTTGCCTTATTTCCAATTTGCTCACGTGCTCAGACCATAGTATCCTTAACATTCTGCTGTAAAACCATATTTCTGCGTGGTCAGGCCTCTCCTTCATCCTTGATGAAATCATCTAGCGAGCTTTTCCTGTCCGTCAGTACGCTGGTTAGTTTTTGAAATGTGTCCTTGGTCATGCCAATGCGTCTTTGAATCTCAATGTCACACTTTCCATCCTTTATCAGTACGCTTTTAAGATATTTAAATTTCTTTATTTGCTTTATGTTAGTTTCTCAGACTTGTAGTTGGTATGTTGGGATGTCTTTTTGCTGATGACCATACATTCAGTTTTCTTGAAGTTTATGCACAAATCTTTCTTCTTGCTTTCTTTTGCTACCTAACTTACTAAAAAATTGCAATCTTCCTTTTTTGGCTGTATTCAATGAAAGATGTTCAAACGAAAGGTTGCTGCCAGAGTGTATATATATATATATATATATATATATATATATGAATTGAATATATGGATCAGAATCCGACAAGATGAATAGAATAAGTAAAGAACAAGTAGGAAAAAAGTCTCTCTAATCTGTTTCACATTTAACAAGCTTATTCAGAGATTTATTAAAAAGTAGAGGTATAGTTTCATATACGTGTCACGTGTGATAAAGCAATGGATGAATATTAAATGTAGAAGAAAAAACTTGTGTCTGTTTAAGTGTGTGTGCCAACGCGTAATAAAAACATTAGATCTTTATTATGAATGCAAGTATATATATATATATATATATATATATAGTAATCCGCAGATAGATCTGTTTCGCTGTATCCCAGGTCATCAGTACGGTTAGACATTGGACTGCTTATATATATATATATATATATATATATATATATATATAGTTAATTATCATTCCAATATTGAATTCTCTTAGTTCGTGCAAAAATATATGCAGATACTTACAGAAAACTTAACAGAAGCTTTTTCCTTAGTTTCTCGAATAAATTTATTTAACCATGCTACTAGATTGGCATCAATGTCTCGCTATTTTACTGTTGAAACAGATAAATGCAACCGCCACTTTTGCTTTAGCGGTGTTTTTCTCGAATTTCTTGCCTGTGGAACTAACTTTCGTTTACTTGTTTCCCTGATAAATAGAATCTTTTCAAAACTAAATGCATTGTCAATCGCCATTATCTGTCTTCTTGAATGTCGTTCATATTTTATTCTTTCCTCCCTATTCTCATTCTTATTTTATACTTTCATTCCCTGAAATTCCTTGCGTACTAGAAGCATTGCTCTCTTGCTTGGAGTGAAGTTATGTTTTTAAATGTTCCATTTAGAATAGCCAAGTTAATCCACTTACAACACGATGATCAATCAATTATTTACTAGTTTCTTCATTCAATCGACAAATTAGTTTCATGTCAACTTACAAGAGCAACAAAAGGTGCTTGAAAAGTAACTCAATATTTTATGTATGATGGATTGTCCCCTCTAAGTATATTTTTACATGTCGGAAGAATCCCTCATAGATAAAATAGGGAGTTACTTTTCAATCACCCTGTATATTGAAGCACCTCGACGTGGTGCAATAGTTAGCTAGCTTTTCTCGCTAGAACAATTACGTCTGAGTAGTGAGTTTGATACCCACTGGGCGCTCCATACTCGTCTCACATATAAGCTATGCTTAGAATATCATCACCCTGTATATTGCTCTCTAAACCTATTCCATCATTTTATTTTTGATTCACATGAATGACACACTTGTGAATAAATATGAAACTGTTTTTCTTCATTTAGAAAATCTTTACAATTTCACCTTACAGTTTCATTTACAATCAGAACCATATCCGTCATGCTTTAAATGCTTTTATATATTTCAAGATTTAACTAACCATGGAACATAGCATCCTTTGGTGAGAACATATCTTTCAAATAAATACTTTTGAGAAGATTCAGAATGTTTTGCCTTCACTGATTCTGAATAATATTGTCGTGTTCTTTGACGTCTATGTTTTAGTCGAAGAAAACATCCAATAGAATACTGTTTTTCCCCATGGTGGATTCTGCGCATTAAGTCACATTTATTCGTTTTGATAGAATCAGTCTCGTCTATCTTCCCAAGTTGTCCCTTCAATAACAACATCATGCATCCAAACACAAGCTATGAATATTTCTCGTTATTGACGTGAATATCAGTAGACATTACATTTTTACAAAGTATGAACAGCAAGTTTCATATAAGATCTAAAACACACCCACAAGTATTTTTACATGTTTGTATATTATAACAGAAGTGGGCTATTTCACCGAATTGTTAAAAACAGCCAAGTTTGATAGAAAATAGCTAGAAAAAAATGAAAATATTTTGACATTACAGATTTTACGAAGACATCAAGAAAATCGAACTTCGTCTTTTTCCGCTAAGATTTTATTTTTGCTGTTTTTTAATTTTATGTTATTGAAAATAAATGACTATCTAGTTTTGCATACTTTTGAAATGAAACGAGTTCTTCAATAACGCTTCAGAAATGTTATCTAGTATCTTACATAGAGTGTCAGCCATACGACAAAAATGAAAACTTGATTTCATTTCTATTTATCAAAATTAAATTATGCATAAAAATAAATTAAAGAAAGGAAAAAGACATAAAAATGAAAAAAGAGTTAAATGTGTTCTGCAGAATTTTAAATTTCAGATTAATTTTGTATACGCATATATTTCTCTGTTTACACATGTGCGTGTAATGGTGTATATGCGTGTGTAAGTCAATCTATGGGTATGTGGGTACCAGGGTATATTCGTGGATATATGTGAGTAGATCCAGAGTGTTTAATCTGAACTTGAGTAAATATATGTATATTTCATTATACTCCTCTTATATATCCGAGTGAATAAGGAACGAAGAAAAAATTTTTTCCAACGTCCAAAACATTAATTTAATACAGTGCTCGATATATAATATATAGAGCTGTGAATATTTATTATTAATTATATTTTAGAACATGTACAATTTTTTTATATATCCACTACAAATCGTACATTTGTTTCGACATTAAAACTACAATGCTTCATCATGTGGTGTGGACAAGAATGGAAGCCTCTTTTCTTATATTTGGTGGGTTGTGTGTAGGATGTTGGTGGGGTGTTAGTAATAAGGAAATAAGTCTTGTGAATTGTCCGTTTGAATTTTGAAGAAAGTGGTGTGGGTAGTGAATATAGTTGATTAATGAGTGTCTTGGAGTTTTGTAGACATATTTAACATTACCAGATAGGATGTAAGTTTTATGATCTTGCGACTAGACTTTATCCTTTGGATTTCTTAGAGGAGCAGAGTAGGGAGGTGTAAGGGGTGGGAAGGATGGGATTGGACTTACCGCTTATTTGTACAACTACAATATTTTTTTTGTATTTAAGCACAGTTTTTATAATTAATCTAATTTTGTATATTTAACATTAATTTTGGATTTAGGAAATCGATTTTTTCTATTAAATTTTAAATTTTAAATTAGATCACATTTTGTGGTGTGTAATAGGTAAGATTTAATGCAAATTGTAAAATTTAATGTTAGTATTTAAGCTAATAGGTAAGTAGGTAATGGGTGCGTAATTGGTAGAATTTAATGTAGGATGTAAGATTTAATGTTGTATTTAAGGTAATAGGTAAATAGGTGTGTTTGTATTTAAGGTAATAGGTAAAATTTAATGTGTGTATTTAAGCACAGTTTTTATAATTAATCTAATTTTGTATATTTAACCTTAATTTTGAATTTAGGAAATCGATTTTTTTTATAAAATCTTTAATTTTTTTAAATTTTAAATTAGATTACGGTTTGTCGTGTGTGTAAGTGTGTTGTTAGTACTATGAAGGTGTATCATTTCTAAGGGGTCCTAGATCTGGCTTTTGTAGTATTTTTAGCATGATTGTAAGGTTAGTTCTTTAATGTGCTTGCAGTTTACTGTGATTTCATGCCTCTGGTTTAAAAGCTTGTTGCTATTCATATATTTAATGATTTTAATTTTTTCTTGAAGACAAAGGAAACATGGTTCCGTTGTTGATTTAGCTGTTCTTGCTTCTTTGAGGATACATTATCATTATACACGCCCAATAGCCAGAGTGCTCTAATTTATTACGGAATAGAGCGATGCGTATATGCTAGAGTAGCATATACTTAGTTTTACAAAGTCTACCATTCTTCCAGAGTGCTCAATCAGGGTGTGAGAGTGTAATTACTTAGTTTTTGGATATAATTAAATAAGACCAGTACAGTTTTATTTTTAAAAAATGTTCAATACGTTATATTGTAGAACTTTTGAATATTTTTCATTTGCAAACGAGTTATTACTCGACCTATGTTTCTACTATGTGGTGTCTTCAGGGGATTTGCATGAACTGATTTTACCGTTTTTTAATAACGGGGATTATTATGAATGCGCAATTTTCATCCATGGTTGTATGACCCTAAAAGTTATTTTATATTATGGCTACACTTAGATATAATTTCAGTTTTTCATTCAGTAATTCATTTTTACCCGGGAATAACATAATAGCTAACTTTTCTTCCTGGCAAATTGCCTGACACAACATATAGTAGAAACAAAGGTCGCTTAATAACTCGTTTACAAAAGAAATATATATATATATATATATATATATATATATATATATGATTTTTCAAAAAATGTTCTTATTTATGATTACAAAATCTATTAATTATATAATTTTTGTCCATTACGCAATCATCAGGTAATATGCACTTGATGATTGCGGAATGTATAAACTCCGAGTTGTGACACTGACGTCGGAATATATATATATATATATATATATATATATATATATATATATATATATATATATATATGTATATATATATATGTGTGTTCGAACATCTCACTATGGTTGACTTTTTAGGAAGGACCCATTAATGTTATCACTATTGAGAGGTGATCATGGCATACATGAAAAACTTGTAAGTGATATTGTGTACTACTGGAAGCCGTTGATGCTTGTAATAGCACGAAGTCACACGTCATCATGACCGAAGGTTGAGTGTACTGGCGTTGTTTAACAAATGTGATCATGAGAGATTGTGCGTTTTTTCCTAGAAACTGTAACTACGGTTTGTTCATAGAGGTTTCTGTATAAATTACAGCTGGACCTTGTGGATGGTTAACAAGCTCAAATGTGATTCAGCAGGTGTCTATAGCACACACATACATATTTGTGTATGTGTATGACAAAGTGGAAAATTTTTTCGTCGCTTAAAAAATCATCGGAACCAAAAGCGTCACGCGAAAAATTGTTTCCAGTTTATCACGCATCTTTCCTCCAAAACTATTTTTTATATATAAAAATTTATGTATTTTTATTCCATATACAGTTTAATTGAAAAGTAACTCCTTATTTTATGTATGATGAACTCTCCCGTTTAACTATTCTTACAAGACGGGATAGTCCTTCAAACATAAAATAGGGAGGTAATTTTAAATCACCCTATATATATAGAACCAAATAAAACTAAATGTTGAACTTAGCTGATTGCTGATAGCCACTCATCTTCACATATATTGAGTGTTTTAATGGGTAAAAATAAGTGAACGTGAATACGAAGTTGAGATAGATAGATAGATAGATAGATAGAGAGAGAGAGAGAGAGAGAGAGAGAGAGAGAGAGAGAGAGAAAGAGAATTTGCATAATGGAGCGTGCTGTTAAAGCTCTAAATGATTAAGTTTGCGTGTGTGCACGTACCAGAGCAACTATGTGTCTGTGTGTCCGGCTGGTGAGCAGATCCTCAGGCGCATGCGAAGCAGTCAGTATTCTGCAATGCTCAACCACGTGCATGCGTTCGCTTCTCAGTAATTATGATAAACACACTGAGAACTCATAGTTCAATTCTTCTGCTTTCAGATTATAAACTTATGAACATAAAAAATATGAGATTTGTTCGACATGCGATCAAACTTATTCGTCGCAAATATTTTCATGAATATTTCAAGACACAACCAAGCTTAGTTAGCTAGCTAGCTAGTTAATAATTATAACGATTTTTTTTCGTTAAACACTGGTAGAAAGTGCGGAATATCAAAAGTTAGGAAATTATTATTATTATTATTAATAATAATAATAATAATAATAATAATAATAATAATAATAATAATAATAAATAAAATTAACCAAATTCACTTATTTTGTCTCTACCCAGAGTTTCATGGAAATGCATTCAATTTTCTTCAGTCGAAGTAATAAAGCGATTAAGGTGCAAAGGTGGAATTGAGTGCGAAAGAATATGAAAAAAAGGAAAAATATTATTAAGGAAAAAGAAAATAATGATAGTCATTGCATTTAAATATTTGAAGATCAAAGTTGACCGAAAAGCACAAAGCGAAAGAAAATCCCCTAAGCGAGAAGTGCGAGAGAAGGAACTGTTAGTATAAAACTTACGGTTCAGCGGCGTGCTGAAGAAGTGGAAAGAGAGTGCGAGGGGCCCCAAACATTCATATCAAGAAGGCACCCAATCAAACAGTGAAATAATTTTTAAATTGTGATTGTTTCTGCTACCTTCGTTCTACAAGCATCCCACAGTTCCACAAGCTGGTGGGAATGTGCATCCGTGTTTTGATAAGTAAGTTTTACTTGAGTCTTAGGGACATTCAGTCAAGGAATTGGTCATCAAACTGCTGACCGTCAATGCCTGCTACATGTGGTAATTTAAACTGTAAATGATGCTACCTAGCTGACAATCTAATACTACGCTAGAGTTGAGGCAAGATAAGTAAACATATTCAATTTTAGTTATTATCTCTCTCTCTCTCTTTCTCTCTCTCTTTACATATAATGATTTACAAAGCAAAGCTGAGATGTGGCACAAGCCGAAAGTATGGTTTGAAATCACTACTCGGCAGTAATTAATCTAGCGAGACAAAGCTTCTAAGCGTTAGACCAAATTGGATTTTTAGTCATACATATATGTGTACGTGTTTATTTACTAAAGGACAATATCTGTTGTTTTTTGTATATATTTATCCACTTTGATTATAAAAGCGGCGAATATCTAGATCAATTTATGGTGATTGTATTAAATTGATAATCTGTTTGTTCAAGTACTATCTACGATCTCTCATCAAAAGGCATCTTAATAGAAATGTTTTAGTAGAAACCCGTCTTTATTACTGACATTTTACGAACGATTTATTTACAATTTCAAAAGATATATATTGTATCCAAGTGACGTTATGTGGGTGATGTGCTAGACTGATAATTGCAGTTTGGAAATTTTATTTTTCGCTTATCAGTGTTCCTTCTCACAGGAGAAATTATAAAGCACACGTCTTTGTCACACTACGATAGTTTAAGGCATAATATCAATGTGCAAGTTTCGAAAAGTATAAACACTAAAGAACAAAGGTAACAAAAGAAATGAGACCGATTTCAAGGCCTCATTTTAACTCATGGGGAAAATCACACATAATGGCAAAATAAGTATAAGACCAATTTTTTTAACCGAAACATATTGGATTGGAAGAATAATCCTTTTTTTTTTTCGAGTAAATATTGCATTAACTTTTTTCGGATAACAGATTTTTTTTCAAATACAAACCCTTTATTTAATCTATAGTCGAGAGGAAGAGATGTACACATAACTTTTCAAATCTATTTTCGTGTAACCTAACTGGAATTCGAACTTAAAACCACTATTCATTACATCACTCGCACATCCACTTCTACTTAAGCTATAACTTTGTTTGCCTGCATACATAAAATTCTCACTGAAGAATAAATTATATATATATATATATATATATATATATATATATATATATATATATATATATATATATATATAGATGCAGGGACCTATTTGAAAAAAAAACAACCATTACTTAAAATGAACAATAAAAAAAACTTTTGACATAACCATGTATGTTTTTACTCTTTCGGACAAAAAAATAATTAGATCTAATTTTTAACGTGTGATATTCGATAAATTTGCAATAAAACAATCGCTATACTTTTTATTATTTAACATATCACGTTTCAATTTTGCCAGATATTTTTACATGTCAAGGTCAATAAGAATTTCTTAATATTAATCTGGCAGGTCGTACTTCAGTGATTTAAGTTGTTCGTTCTTCCCTGACAAAAGCTTTAGATTTGTTTAAAAAACCGTCAGTAAATATGATAGTGAATACATTCTGCCTTTTTCAAAAGTAACATTCCCAACGCAAACAGTCAAGATTCAGAATTGTTACTTTATTGCATTCCAAAAAACAATGTTTTCAACATATGAAAAACTAGACATTTGATAGTGGACTGTGGAGAGTTCAAATACAATATTTGATTTGTTAAAAGTAAACTCATCTACAACTAAAAATCTGTGAAAATGCCAAATCTTTGAAAAGATGATTGGTCAGTTAAGTGTCATTCGTGATGCACGCTTGGACAATCATGTATTAAAAAACATGACTGACTGGGCAAGTTAACCCGCAGTAAATTATCATTACTTTCTGCGGTAGACTGCTTGCCACCCAAGGCTATAGAACCCAATCTCTTCTGTTATTTAAGCCATGACTGGAGGGAAGATAGGATGAATATCTTTTCCAAGGGTATTAATCCGAAAAGACGACAGTCTGCCAAATATTCTAAGGTTTCTCCATCATTTCAATTTCACAGTTTTCTCTGCTGAATTATCGTAAGAAATGGTTTTACAATGTTTACTGTAGCAATATGATGGCAACATTTAAAATTCCCTTATTGCAATAATTCGCAAAATTCATCCTGAACATTTATTGTTCTGATTGTTTTTGGATTTAAGCCAATGAAAATTCGTTTTACATGATAAATAGAGCGGAAGCAGAATCTGGCCGGAGGTAAGACAAAAAATGTGCGGTTTCGTCAAGGACACTGAAACAAGGAATGCTATATTTATGCTTAGGATGCTATCAGAATGGGCGATACAAATGAAAAAGGACGTTTACCTAAGGTTTGTAGACTATGCCAAGGCATTCGATGAAGTACGCGAAAAAGAATTGCTAGACATGCTCAGCAACTTTGATATTTTTGGGAAAGACATTACGGTAATCAAGGACCCTTTACTAGCAGAAAAATGACTGTATACAGACAAGAAAAGAATTCAGGTGATAGAAAGGGGTGTAAGACAGGGATGTGTCTTTTCATTATTTAATTTGTACAGCGAGACTATTCTGAGGACCCTAAAAGTTATGCCAGAATTCGTCATCAGCGGTTACAATCTGAACAAAAGATACGCAGATGAAATAGTACTGGTAGCCGACGCGGAAAGAAAACTACAAGACCTTCTAAAACGTTATATGGAGAAAGTAAAAAAAAAAAACTACAAATAAACTACAAGAAAACCTAAGCAAACAGAGGATCACAAAATGTCAATTACAGGTAGGGGATAATAAAATCAAACATGTAGAAAAGTTTAAAGACTGGGGAAGTGTTTTAACAGAAGACGGAGAGTGCAACCAAATGCGAATTGGTATAGCGAAGGATGAATTCCAGAAAATTTCGCTAGAAACAAAGAAGAGAGTGCTGGATTACTACGTGATGTCTGTTCTTCATATGACAGCGAATGCGAGACAATATAATCAGAGATGAAGGAAAAACATGAAGCAACTGAAGTGTGATTCTACAGAAGGTTGCTGCAGATATGGATTGAGCATGTGAGCAATGATGAGGTTTTGGAAAGGATGGAAACAAAATGGAAATTAATAATGAGTATCAGAAAAAGACAGCTTAAGTTCCTGAGACATGTGATAAGAAAGGATGGCTTGGAGAAGGCTTTTTTTATGGGCCTGAAGCAGCGAAATAATACCAGACGACCTATGCAAGTCGATATTTATAGCGCTGCCGAAGAAACCTGGTGCAAACAAGTGCGAACTACATAGAACTATCAGCTTAATGAGTCACATTACAAAACTGATTGTCAGAATCCTGATGAATAGAGCGAGAAGCAGAATCAGGCCAGAGATAGGGTAGGAACAATGTGGGTTCGTCAAGGACACTGGAATAAGAAACGCCATATTCATGATTAGGATGCTCTCTGAAAGGGCATTACAAATGAAGAAAGACTTGTACCTATGCTTCATTGACTACGCGAAAGCATTCGACAAAATACGACACAAAGAATTGATGGAGATGCTAGGCAGCCTCGACATTTTCGGAAAAGACATAAGAATAATCAAGAATCTCTACTGGCAGCAAACGGCCTGCATACGGACAGGTAACAACCTCAGTAGACACACAAAGATAGAAAAAGGCGTCAGACAAGGATGTGTCTTTTCACCGGATTTGTTCAACCTATACAGCGAGAATATTTTGAGGGCCCTAGATGACACGCCAGGATTTGTTATTGGAGGCCACAACCTGAACAACATAAGGTATGCGGACGATACAGTGCTGATTGCGGACACGGAAAGGAAACTACAAGGCCTCATACAGAAAGTAGCAGTGGAGAGTGACAAGAAGGGACTACAAATAAACTTTAAGAAAACTGAGTGCATGTTCATCGGCAAAAGATACAACCCAAAATGCCAAATACAGGTGGGGGATAACGGAAGCAAGCAAGTACAAAAATTTAAGTACTTAGGAAGTGTTCTAACAGAAGATGGAAAGTGCGACACGGAGATCCGAAAGCGAATTGGCATGGCAAAGGACGCGTTCCAGAAGATGAGCAAAATACTAACACACAGGAAAATCTCAAAAGAAACGAAGAAAAGAGTGCTAGACTGCTACGTGATGTCAGTTCTTCAATACGGCAGTGAATGCTGGACATTATCATCGAAAATGAGGACAAAACTGGAGACGGGCGAAATGTGGTTCTACAGAAGGATGCTACGGATACCGTGGACTGAGCATGCAAGCAACGAGGAGGTGTTGGAAAGAATGGCAACAAAAAGGAAATTAATGCTGAGCATCAGGAAGAGACAACTGGGACATGCAATGAGGAAAGAGAGCCTGGAGAACCTGATACTGACTGGTCAGATAGAAGGAAGGAGAGACAGAGGAAGGCAGCGGATAACATATTTGCAGGGTCTGATCAGGTGGATGACGAAACGGGGTTGCCAGGAGCAACAGGCTCAAACATACTAAGAGCCACAAGGGATAGGGAGACGTGGAGAACCATGATCACCTACGTCCTGCAGGGACAGGGCACATAGAAGAAGAAGAAGAAGAAGAAGAAGAAGAAGAGCAAGTGGATGGCAGAGCAAAGTTTAGGTGGGTTAACAAGAGAAAGCACGCTAAGAGCCACCAGGGTTAGGGAGACGTGGTAGGCCATGATTGCCTACATCCTAAAGGGACATATCCCACAGAAGAAGAAGAAAAATTGTACTGTTCCACTGGCGCCAATATTCTACTAAACTCTTATGCTTTTAGCGCAATGTGGGAGGTAAAGAATTATTTATTTATATTGCGCTTAATTTTCATGTTCATATATTAATAAAACAAAAACAATCTTACATCTTTGTTTTGAAAAAGTTCATATGATTTTAAATTATAAGTCTTAATTTATTTATGTAATTTTGTCAAATTTATATATATATATATATATATATATATATATATAAACAAATATTTGTGCGTTCCATATTATTAAAGAGTGCTGACAGTAACGAATCTCCCCTACCTTACTGACCCGCGTTTCTTCCTGTCTGTAATTTTAGCATACAGTTTCACTCCTCTTTCCTCTTTGCCTCTTCTCCTCTTCGTCTTTCTTCTTTCTTTTTCTTTCTTCCTCCTTTCCTTTCCTTCTTTCTTTTCCTTTCTATTCCCTACGCTTTTTATTGACTTTTTCTGTTTGCAAGTATACCTCCGGTTTCTTTAACCACACACAAACTCAAACAAGTTTTAAAATTTTTCCATAATATCACCGATGAAATGAATTCAATTCGCAGATATGATCATACGATTATAGATTTTGATTTTGTCATTTATATGTAAAAAAAATACATATTGGCTTTATAAATAAGTATTTGTATTTACATTGAAACCTCTGGCTGGATCAATTTTGATATTTAATTGTTAACAATTAATAGGATTTCCGTTGGGATTCTACCATCAAGCCCTTCCTTTTATATATATATATATATATATATATATATATATATATATATATATATATATATATATATGGTAGTTCTTGTTAGTTCATTCCAAATCATTCAAAGTTACTCATCGCAAATATTAATTTACCACAAGAAATTATAAATTTTACATCAATTTTTTTTAATAATTAAATTTTGGCACTTGTTTGAAGTTATTATCTTCTAATTTGTTTAGCTTGCTTCGCCATAACTCCTACCATCAGAATAAAAATCAGAGAGTTATTCACATTTCGTAAGTGCGGATGATATTCGAGGTACAAGGAAATTTTACAATTTAAAAAAGATAAAAAAAATCTGTTCGCGGCTTGTTTATTGGAGTGAGTTGAACGTAGATCCTGCATTTAGAAATATTGCACATAACTTTCTATGCTATGTAGCTGTTAGTAATGTAACTGGATTTTGCTAACGTGCATTGTATTAAACCTGCAACACTTTGGGAAAATGTACTTTAATCAGACGAAACGAAAATTGAAAATTTTGGCAGAAATGCTGTGGTTAAGGCCTGGAGAAAGAGAGACACTGCATATACGCCGAGGAATACTATCCCAGCAGTAAAATTTGGAGGCGGATCAATTATGACCTGAGCTTGTTTTAATGTTCAAGGTATAGGGAACATTGAAATAATAAAAGGAAGGATAAATGGAGCATATTATAGGGATATTTGGGAAATAAATTTGCGTCAGAGTACACATTCGCTGGACTTGAAACCATGTTGTGTCATTCAAGTAAACAACAATCCTAAACATACTACAAAGCTTACAAAATCATGGTTAAGTTCAAATAGAATAGACGTTCTAAAGTGCCCATGTTAATCTCCAGATCTTATTCTGATTGAAAATTTATGGAGAGAGCTGAAACTGAGAATTCAATGAAGAAACCCGCAAAACGTGCGTGAACTAAAGAAATTTTGTAAAGAATAAAATATATATATATAATCATTTTCACAACAATGATCTAACATTGCTTGATGACTAGGTAAAAATCTTGGAACATAGAAGTTTCCGTGTCGCAATGTAAAATAAATTAATTTAAAATAAAACAAAAATTATATGCATATATATAAAGCAAGTAAGTAGACACCCATTCACGTGCGCAATAAAAATCAATGAAATTAAAATGTTCGCTTGGTTGGTTTACACATATACTGCTCGGATAGTATTCTTTGGCGAATAGTCAGTATCTTTTTTTTTCCTGGCTTTAACCACAGCATTTCTGCCAAAAATTTCAATTTTCGTTTCGTAACATATTTCGTCAAACACTAGTCGGCTGAACACTACGTAGGCTGACAAAGATATAAATGTCAGTTGGCTTACTAAATATATATATATATATATATATATATATATATATATATATATATATATATATATATACTAGCAGTACAGCCCGGCGTTGCTCGGGTGTAATGAAAGCTTTAAAACTAATGCATGGTCCTATATAGTTTCGGATAGACTTTGAATCTAAACATATCGAAAAGCCAAAATTTTTAAAATGATTAAGCTGAGTGTTTTTGTATTTTCAGTGTTTTTTAAATGTAGAATTATACCGGTGTTTGTTTATTTCTCTCTCTTTTTCGTGTAATGTAAGAGTTTTTATTTTCAATTTTGTCATTTAATAATCTCCTGTTATTGAATGGTGAAACCTGAACGTAAATTTCCTGTGGCTGAACTAGTAGTTAAAGCAATGTTTAGACATTTTCGTCTTAGTGAATTAGGTTTTTTTTTTTTTCATTAAAGTGGCATTTTTATGTCAAATCTGTGGTCAGTTTAGTGATGGTGAACAACTAATGCGTTTTGCAAGTGTGTTTTTTCTTTCTTTTTTCTGTCTTGGAATATAAAATCGGGGCGTCGAAATTGACAACCTCAACGATGTTCATGTCTGTTATACTCTTCTTATAACGGATTCAATGCACAGTGTTTGTTTTTGTATTTTTACGAACACACGCACATCGGAAAAATGTTCTGTAATTTTCAAAAGTTTGTTTTTCTCTGCGTTGTATCATACCAATAGACATCTCGATGTACAACTATGCGATCAACCACACCTTAATTTTCAAGTTCACATCGAGTAAAATGAACTTCGATTAAGACCATGCGTTTCTCTGCTCGAGTTCAACTTCACACATGTAATTTCTTATTTTCAAAGATGCTATGTTTGAACACAGAACAGCTATCATTATCTACCTTACATGTCATTCAAAGTCTGACCGAGAAAGCAATAACAACAACAACAAACAAACAAACAAACGAACAAGCAAACAAAAAAGACAAAGTAAAATTACCTGATGGACATGTCATTTGCTTGGAGGGTTAGTCGTATCACCTACAGATATAACTCCCAACTAACACAGTTCAAAAAATGACACCGTCACTCTAAATACTACTTAATGTTTTCAATACGGATTGCAACTTCCTTCTGCACTGTCACAAGGAAGATAACGCTCCTCATTCCTCTCTTCTTTTTTCTTCCCTAAATTATCTTACAACATTACCGCCAGTAAGTCTACAAGACTTTTCAATTGCCTCCTTTTAGTCTTGCGTTCATCCATGAAACGTAGAGGCGTATCAGTTCTTTTTGCCTCAATGGATGTTTGTCCATCTTGGACATCGTCGCTTATCTCGCTGCTAGGTGACTCATCAGAAACTTCCCGATCTACATAAGGAGACTCCGATAATCCACGCTTCGGAAATCAACCTTGAGAATGGATAAATAACTAGTCACGCCTCCTATTCCAACCTCTTTATCAACAGTTGACACGTTTTTATCTATCGTTTGACGTCGTGTCTTGATACGGCGCTCTATTAATGGAACATCAGACTCATCATCTGATTTCTCACGTTGGTCTTAACACTTGCATACTGAAAAATCAGCGGCTTCCATCACGGATTCGTTTTCAGAATCGCTGGATTCTACTAGAACAGCCAGTAGCATTTTCCATAACAGCCTCTTGGTAATGAAAATTTTCATTCTTCAATGAACGCCGTCCAAAAATGCTGGGCATGCGTCTTAGTGACTGAGCCGATTAATTGATCTCTAATTCCATAAGAGACCAGTTTTTGAAGATCAAATAATATGACCATCAGCGCATATCCAACTTCCCTTTCTTATGGTGATTCTTATAGTATAACAAAGCACCAACCTCAAACTTTACATTCTTAGTTTTACTAAGAAACTTATCTATCGCGGCTGTCCACGCTTTTTTATGTTATTCCTAATAAAGCGCCGATAGTGTGAGGTCACTCTAGTGAAGGCCCTCACTTGCCTAACAGTGGTTAGAGTTGAACTGATTTTAAAGCCTTGACTTTATCGAAACCTGGTTGTATTCCCTCTTCACTAATTGTGCAGTCCGGGTAAAACAACTCACAATTAGCTGGTTTCAACTTGAGATTATGCTTACTCAAACTACCCAAGACTGTGTCTATATGAATTAAGTGGTTTTCTGCTATAGTCAAAATTATCAAAATATGCAATAACTGGAAGAGGTTAAAGATATTTGTTCGCTTTGCAGCGTCTTCATCCCTCCCGCCAACCCATACGTATGCGCATTCTGAAAGGAACACTACACTGTTTAATGTGTTCGTCAGCGAAGAATCCATATCTCTCAACTCCACGGTCAGACACTGCACGAAACTGGAAAAAGTATGGTGTTCCATTTTAATTTTTCCTTTTTATTTCATAAACTAGCAGATTTCCTATAATAAGAACAAGAGCAAAGTACACACACGGTGAAAAGAATAGTTACCTACCTTTTTTTGATGTCATACATCCGCCAACAACGCAACAGCCTGAAAAAGCAAATGTGTTAGTTTTAAGACTATATAAAGTCTAGGAGTTTTGGCTGAAGAGACAGAGAACTCCCTCTTGCTTCCGACTCCTGATTCATGGTTCGTGAATGATCATAAACTGATAGGTCAGATCAAATTCACAGATATTTTGCAAATAAACGAACTCAGTCCCATTATGACCATCTTGCACAACAAGACCTTGAAACTCTAGAGTCACATTAAGCGTTCCAAATCAGGCCTATCAAAACTCTGCCTAGAAGGTATGGTTGAGGGAATAAAGAATAGAGGCAGACCCTCAAAGATGTGGCGTGATAACATCTATGAATGGTCTAGGCTGAAGCATGCCTACCCTCAACGTCACCGCAATGCATAGACATTTTTGAAAGACAACTTACTCGTGTTAGTGCACAATCTGCCGCATACGAAGGCAGTGGAACATGATGATGATTGAGGAAATGCCACTCTTTTACAGTGAAACTGATCAAATGTAACCCCAACTTCTACTCTATCAGCTTCCTTGCTTGCATTTCCCGCCTGTAGAATTCCTTACCCTATATTGCTTCCCAGACAGCTAAAATATCCAAGAATTTATATGCAATGTCAATTGCCATATCTTATCTCCTTGACTCACATCCTTTCCCTGACAGCCCTTGTATCATGTTCTCTCTTTCCACTCTACTCTCATGCAGCTCTCTTTATGCCAGTATTCTTATCCTTCTCTTACCCATTCTCTGACACCCCCGGTAACTTGTTCCTCTTTCTCATCACTCACCTCTTATGTAACTCACTGCGCACTAGTGGCATTCTGCCTTGCTTGGAGTGAAACGATTAAAAAAATACATACATTCATACATATATATATATATATATATATATATATATATATATATATATATATGACGATCCCTTGTGTGAAACCGCGGTCGGTGTTGGCTCATTTTTAGATTTAGTATACTGTATGTTTTGCTCTACTTTCGTACTTTCGTATAGAGCACTTTACTGTTAAAGTTTTCGTCTTGGGTTTTTCTTTTTCTTTCAAACAAGCTCTTGACGCATTGTTCTTGTGCTTAATTTGTTTCTTTTTTCTTCTTCCCCTTTATTTAACCTACGAGGTAGTCCTCGTTGGGTTGTTAACGATTTAATTTACTGACAGGTTAGCATCGGTTTTTCGGACATTAGTCTATAATAATTAGTGCTGCTGTGTTGTAATTACGTATATATATATATAAGAGAGAGACTTGTGTATAATTCAAACGCAGTACATAACTGACGTCAGACTCTCATCAATTTACAGTTGAGCTGGCTAGATGTAACCATGCTAACAGTTTTTTTTCTCGTACTTCTCCCTTGTGGACATCCTGTGTATAACAATCTAAGAGCAAGGTTACTGATCGGAAGATTTTGAGGAGCGTGGAACCGCCTCTTAATTGCTTTTGTGTTGGGTTGGTAGCATCTATTATGGTCCCCGCTATAGACAAATAGTTAAACTCAATCTTGAGCCAAAACAATATGAAAGTATAAAAATGAGTTTTCATAATAAAAATATCGGCAATTAATTTTTGACAAAAATGTATATTACCTGTAATACATTTGACTTTCGATAAGAATTGTCTTTGCAAAAATGCGTCTATGAAACCTGATCTACTAACTGATTCTTTACAAAGATAACATATTCTATTCATACAAACTTGTTCTAAAAATAACTTGTTGGCAATAAATAATCCATTAAGGTTGGTATGCTGTAAAACAATAAATTTGCTTGTGCAAGTCACTTTCGGCTCCATCTTTTCCAGCCAACTTCTACCTGCAAAAATTTAAATGCAATGCTAATCGTTATCTACTGTCTACCTGATGACTCTTTTTCTCTTCCCTCTCAGTATTAACGTTTCTATTCCTAATTCTTCATCCCACAGTAACCCCTTGTCTTAGTGGGTTTACTGACTTGCATGGGGTAAGAAGAAAAATAAATATAACTGTAATTACAGATAATATAATTCTGTTATTTAATATTATGGCTGTTAATTTAAAGGTATTCATAATAAAAGCGTTTTTTGTAAACATCAAAGTTATGCCAATATTTTCAATTGATTTCCCAATGGAAACTTACATGAAATCCAGTTTATACTTATATGAACTAATCCGGCTTTTTAACATTTGTACGCATTTCAATTATTTAAAACATTCATCGAGAAATTTGGATAAAATTTAATTTTTCAAACGCTCCTCTCTCCCAATTTTATACTTCTCGGTAATTTACTTTTCACTTTTAGTATTCATCTTTTCGGAAAAATTCATTTTTTAACAGGTCCACTGCTCCAAAATCTGCAAACGCAATACGTTTCTTCACCAATGGGAGAAATGATTACGATGTGCACAGCTGGGAGTTGAAAATGTAATAAAAATTCGAGAAGACCACCTGGTTGGTTGTTAAAACCGGTTAATTTTATATATTGTACTAGACTTCAGAGAACACACACACACACACACACACACACACACACACACACACACACACACACACACACACACACAGGTGTACGCGCACACACACATACAGTAGAAAATTCTCAAATTTTGTTTTCTTTTTTCTCATAAATAATAAGCCCGTTAGAATTATATATATAAATATACAAGATAGAACATTTACTCAAATATGAATATTGATAAAAAATGATGTTCAAAGAAATAAATTAAATATATTGTTAATTCTATTTCGTTAATCTCCGAAACTTCTTGTAACATTGTCTGTTTACATTTGTTTACATTAAGATACCTTTCAGAGCAAAGATGACTATTTACGAAAAATGTAAAGTTGTTTATATAATGCTTGATTTAATTTTGATTAGACTGTGAAATCATTTGTTGTCGAGCGGCCTAAGACGCAGCAGATTATTTGGTGGTTTCCCCCATGTTGTTAGGAGTCACAAGTTCGAATCCTTCCTAATGACACATGTTTTAGTAACAAAAATTATCATAAATAATTAAGCTGGTAGAAATAAGTATACTGTTAAATTAAAAACAAAATATCTACTCAGGTAGGAGTATCGATTAAAATATTGTTCAAACAATTAAATTAAATAAGATTTCATATTGCCTTTGATTAGTTTGTCTGATCATTGCGACTGATAGATACCTATAAATATTTCAATAAGCGCCATTACAATGTGCAACAATTACAAACAAAGCGATAACTTAAAACATATCATTGAAATTCTCGTCTGAGAACATTCATTTTCGCTTTCGAGAGACGAGCGTTGTGCATAAGGTAAGAGAACTTTTTTCATTTTCACTATTGACCAATTTGTCAATGCTGATTATCTCCAATTCACGAGAGTAGGATTTAACACAGATAAGATTTTTTTCTTTCTTCACTCGTCAATGAATACTGAATCACAAAACACATGCCTTTTCCATACAATTAAGCATTGACAAGAAAAGACGCAGAAATGTAACAAAATAATTTTTGGGATAGTTCTGTCTGCACAACAAATTTACATTCCTGCAAATTCTAAGAAAGAAGCGAATCTCAGCATCGGTTGCGAGACTTCCACACAAACAAATTAATTATATCGTCGTCTTTTATGTGCCGTCTTTGTTCAAAATATAGATAACTAAGGCTCTTCACAACATCCTATCCTTCGTAACGTTAAGCAATGTTTGGTCCCTTACTATGTCTCACAATCCCTATTCTATCATTCATGTCGGTATCCATGAGATACCGACAGATACCGAACGATACCGAAATATACAACGTCAGTAGTTCGTAGTAGCTCTGAGCTCCACTCAGCCAGAATATTATTACATAGCACCAGTCAGCTTCCGATGTGGACATACTAATTCTACTACGTCTTCACTTCAGAAACATTGTATATATCCGTCTTACTAACTGTATTCCTGGACCACTAACCCTCGTTCAAATTTGTATTCTTTACGTTAATATACTTATTTTTCTATCTCAAATCATGTTTGTTGTTTTTTATTTTGTGCCTTTTCCATTCCCGGGAACCACAACAATATAAATATCGTTAAATATACTAGAGGGTATGCTCACATACGCGTATGCGTATTTAAGTATTCAGAATTCAAAAGTTTTTCACATTTTAATTGTAAGATTTGCTCGTAAACTTTTTATTTTATTATCATGCCATAAAATATTCATCAGTTATTAGGCTCAGTTAAAAGACTTTGAGAATAATCTATAAATTACATTATTTTTCCACCGCTTTTTCTATGTCAAAGCACACTAAAATTTAATTTTTTTTTTTTTTTTTTTTTTTTTTTTAATCATTTCACCCCGAGCAAGGCAGAAACGCCACTGATGTGCAGGGGGTTACATAAATGTAGAAAGATTAATTAGAAAAGAGTGAGGAGTACAAGCTAGTTAGAAAGGAACAATAGAAAACTGAGAAAGCAGGTGCAATGACAGGTACATGGGCGGAGAGAAAGGGAAGGTTATACAGGGGAGGGGAGAGAGAGCTAGAGGCCAGTGGTTAGTAGGTGAGTATTAACTTTGCTTTTAAATTTCTGGAGGTCGTAGCCGTCAGGAAAGCAAGAATACGGGAGTGAGTTCCACAGGCGGGAAGTGCGAGAGAGGAAGCTGCAGGAGTAGAATTGTCGTCTGCGTTTGGCTAACCTGACTGTGAATGGGTGGGACCCAGTTGCCAGTCTGGTTGAACGGGTAAACACCTGTTGAGGAGGCATCAGTGACTTAAGCTCATCCGAGCAGAAGCCATGAAAGTATTTATAGAAGAGACAGAGGGAGGCCACATTTCGACGATGGGAAAGTGGCTGCAGACGAGTCGCCAGATCAGTACCTATCACATTACAGACTCTCCTTTGGAGCTTGTCAAGAACACTGAGGAGAACGGCAGGGGCACCTGACCATAAATGGCAGCAGTACTCCATGCACGGACGGATGGTTGACTTGTATATATGCAGGATGGATTCAGGTGGAAAAAACATCCTGGATCGACATAGTGACCCAATCTTCTTAGCAGTAGATTTTGCTATGGATTCAATATAGTGCTTCCATTTGAGGTCTGAGGACAGGGTAAGTCCGAGGAGGCGTAGTGTATTACTCTCCGGGAGAATCATCTGGTCCATGCTTATGGGAGGCAGAAGAGGTTGCCTGTAATGGTTGACAGACAACAGCTTGGTCTTAGAGGAATTAAAGTTGACAAGCCACTTCTTGCCCCAGTTCACCACAGAGTGTAGATCCCGCTCAAGGTCAGCAGCGAGATTATGTCTGTCCGCCACGACAGGTTTCTTACTGGAGCGGGAGTATATTGTAGTGTCATCTGCGTAGATGCCTACTTGGGACCTGATCTCATCTGGGAGGTCGTTGATGAAAATAAGGAAGAGCGTTGGGCCCAGGATAGAGCCTTGTGGGACACCAGCATTCGTGCTGTAGGACGAAGAGGCACGCCCATTCAGAACGACCTTCATTTTGCGGTTATTTAAGAAAGATTGGATTAGGTCAAGCAGGCGACCGGTAATACCATAACCGCGTAGTTTGCATAGGAGGCCAGGGTGCCAAACCCTGTCGAAAGCCTTGGAGATATCCAGAGCAACCGCGCGAGCCTCGTCAGACTCATCAAGGGCCTGTAGCATGTACTCCGTTACAGTAGTTAGCAGGTCGGCTGTGGACCTGTCAAATCGGAATCCATATTGCCTGTCGGAGAACAGCTTGTGGGCGGTGAGATGATGAACTATTTCAGCATTTATTATAGCCTCGAACACTTTCCCGAATATTGGTAGGAGACTGATAGGGCGATAGTTGGATGGGTCCGAGGGTTCACCACAATTCTTAAAGACAGGAACGACTGAGGAGAATTTCCAGCATGCAGGAAAGCAGGAAGCAGAAAGGCAGTAGTTAAACAGTTTAGAGAGGACAGGGGAAAGTTCTGGGGCACACCTCTTAAGGACTATCACCGGGATTCCATCGTCTCCACACGCCTTATGGGGGTCGAGTTTTGAAATTACTCTGGATACTATTGTCGGGGTAATATACACGTCATGCAGTTTGGCCTCAGTTCTAATAGGGAAGTCGTGTGGGTGCACTCCGGACGAGTCGAGTGTGGAGTTGGATGAGAATCTGCGGGCAAAGCACTCAGCTTTCTCAGCAGATGACGTGAGAACGTCAAATCCATGGATTAAAGGAGGTATTGAGGATTTCCTATTGTTGAGCACTCGTTTACAAATCCTCCAATAGTCCTTGGAGCCGAACTTGCGGTCAGCTAAGTGCTGTCGCATTCTCTCCGCAAACAACTGTTTGGCGTCATTTAGAGTTCTCTTGCACTCACTGCGAGCGGATGTGAACAGGCGCCTATTGTGATCAGTTGGCTGTCTCTGGAATAGATGGAAGTAATGGTTCCTGTGGGCAATGGCGGCTGAGCAGGCTGGAGAGAACCACGGAGGGGAATGAGGTTTTAAGCAATACTTCCTGGTGGGTATGAAGGCATCAATGCCAGCTTTCACCCATGACGAGACCTCAGAGGCACAGTCATCAACTGATAGGTCAAACACTTTTCCCCAAGGGACGTCGCAGAGGAAATCGCGAAAGGCTTCCCAGTCAGCTTTTTGGTAGAGGTAGGAGGTTCTATGAGTAGGGGGATCCTGGGGGGAGTGAGATTGGAAAGAAATACTGAGGGAATGAATTCAATAAAATTGAAGAAAAATTTGTCATTCGTTCTTTTATCAATGGCTATAATAATAATTTACACTATTTACATTGTACAGGGCCCAGTGGATAAAAGCGTTGGTTGGCTCCAGATGACTTGATCCAAAGAGTTGAGTTCAATACCTGGCTACAGTAGAAGTGAACAAAAAACTTACAGTTAAATTAAAGGGAAATAACTGATATTGAAATATCTGAAAGAGGCATGACTCGTGAAACAATATACACCGGTTAACGAATTATAGGGTTCAGCTCGATATTCCAAACACATGAAGAAGCTCGGAACGTACAACAGCTGAAACGTCGTGAATATGGCAACAAAGTTGAGGGCAACAGTTCAAACAATGTAAAACGTGTAAATAAATACAATACAGCATCTCAGAAATATAAATAAATAATAATAATAATAATGTGCTTGCCAAATGATATAACTTCAATGCTTTTAACTAAGTATCAATATTTTTAATTTAATCTCTAAACGCCTACGGTGCTATATTCGGGACGGTGGGTTTTAATATATCATAAGCAAGGTTATTCTTTTGATCATCTGTTGATACATTAACGATTATTGCTGAACGATTATCAACCTTTGAATGAGAATGGTAAAGCTTGGGCAATTACTTTAGATATCTCAAAAGCGTTCGACAGGGGTTTGGCATACTGGTATTCTTTACAAGCTGAAAGATTATAGTAATTCTGGATGAATTTTTGAATTGATTCAGTATTTCTCGTCATTATCCATATACATATATTGTTCTTAATTTTCACCAATGACCTTCTTGATAATATTAGTTCTCAACTTCGTATCTATGATCATGACAGCTATTTACACGTGTCTTCGTAGCAAGTCTGATCAGATTCATAAAGTAAAATATTGGCAACTGATCTAAAAAAGGACCTACAATCTGCAGTTAACTTGGGTTTGATAATTTTAACACCTCCGAAAGAAAACTTTTCTTTTTTTAATCATCTGAGAAATTGCATTTCTGTCATCAATAACCATTGCTGGTACTAAATTTCAGGAGAGATGTAACACTAATTCTGGTGCCGAGAAAGAGGGAAAAGAAGGAGAAGGGATATTAATTGAATATTTTTTCTTTCTTCCTCGGTAAAAGATATTCTAAGAAGACTACCCAAGAAAATAGATAAATAAAATTTCCGCCACCGAAAACGAATAACTACTCGCGATAAAATTTTTATGACACTTTAATTCTGGCTACGAAATTCGGTCGGATGCTATAAGGATTCTGTATGATTTCTTGTTGCTGGATTTGGAGAGGCCATAATCTCTAAAAGTGAGTCTTTCGGTTATTGTGAAAATTTAACGACCATTGATAAAGTGACAGCTGTCTAAAGATTTGATTTGAAACAGACTTTTCCCTTGCATAACGATTGTTGGAAGAATTTTATGACCCTTACGGAAAAGACAATCCCTGGTCAGAAAAAAAAGGGACGGAATTCTCAGAAATAAAGTTATTTTGCTTTTAGGGAATTTTACGACACAGTTAATTAAAAAGAGAAACATATGGTTTTCTTTTAGATCGAAGCAAGATAATTTCGAGTTGTGTTCGAGGTGAGAAAGGCTAGATAACTAAAAACGTCTCAGGTTCAGAAATTGAAATGATAAAACACAAATGTGAAAAATGACCACACACCAATGGTTCAATAAGAAAGAAATTTTAGAGCAATAATTAAAATTTGACCACTTGGTCTGGATCACATCCCTCGGACAGTGGTAAGAGGAGAGAAGGAGACGGGGTTGATCAACTGACCCTTAAGGAAGAATACCCCAATGGAAATTCGGAAAAGTCGGAGAAATGTGCTTTGCAGTAGTGTGAGTCACTCGCACAGGAGATTAGGAGACAAAGTTGATCCAGTGCTCCTACTGAATATTCAGAGATTTTATTTATAAACTTCAAAGAATCAGCATTATTATTGATTCTGAACTGGCATCTTACACTCAGTCACTTTCCTACAACCGTAATGTAGATTCCCTGTAACCTTTCTATGAGTATTTTCATGGTAATTGTTAGGATGAACTTTCTGCTATGGTATCTAGAATTTATAAAGTTATGCGGACTATTAGCTTGGTGGAAAGTCTTCTGAATTTACAGTTGAATTGAATAAATGCAGTCGCAAGTTCTTTGATGACACTTTCTTTTCTCGCGCTTACCACTTGCAGAATTCTGACGTGAAGTTATCAAGTGTCTGGCATGCGATTTTATCCGCTAAATATCCACATTTTGAACATTTATAGCCAGAATCAAAATGATATTCTTTGAAATTACCATAATTTCACACTTTTTCCTTGCTTTGCTTTCATTATTTTTGCCATTTTTTCATAATTAGAAAGAGATGTTAAATTTTCCTCATCTAAACTGGATAATTTTTATTCATATCACAATATACTTATTTGAGACTAATTTTCCATAATTGCAACAATTTTTTAATGAAATAAACTGTCAATAAAGAGTGAGTTTTAAGTGCAGCTAAAGTCTGATCACAAAATAATTTTAAACAATTAGGAACTTTTTTGTTTTTCAACGGGTTTTTGGCAAACTGCTAATATCTGTTAGTTTTAACAGTTTAACAAATTGAGTGTTTTCATACTCAAAAATACCTTTTTACAATTTACCATGAAGTTTTTGCTTTCAGAGTAAAAACATTAATTTGTAAAATAATGAATATATATATATATATATATAACGATTTGTACCCACAGAAATTACTAATGGCTTTAAAAAGAACAGACGTCATATTATTTAAACCCGAGGAACCTTTCGGCCAACTCTTATCAAGGGTTCTCGTTGGCTTTAATTTTAAGGGAATTAAGGAAAAGGACAAGGCAAAGTAAATTACTTATATATATATATGTATATGTATGCATTTTGTTTAATTTTTATCCATTGTCTCAGGTTAGTATTGTTGGCTTATCAAATATGTAGGTGCGTACACCTTTTTGCTAAAATACAGTATAGCATGATGCCATGATGAAAGGCCCAAAACTTAATAAAAACTAGGTTTTATCGTCAAAATTTTGTTGTGAAGAGAAAAGATCAAAGTGTTTTAATTATTTTTCATATTTTTAAATTCTTTCTCACGTATTCGATTTTTATCGTCAGCGGTTTACTCAAAATGACGGTGGATAATTTAGTGCCTTTTTTGATAAAATAACATTAATTTTTAAAAATCAAAATCAAATCATTGGCGGAATTTATTGATACTTTCAAGATTATTCATAAATGAATGAATTTATTTTGAAATTATCTTTTTTAGAAAATCTTGGCAAAAATATTTTTTATATCTAATAATCTACTCCACCAGCAACTGAAATGGATGAAATTTTTAGAAATCAAATTTTGTCCGCAAACTTTGTTTTATTAGTTAAACGCAGGACTTTTTTGAAAATGTAAATGATCCATTTTTTTCAAACACTTACTTTTTTTTTATAAAAAAGCTGCTCCGAATTGTAAAGTAAAGATGTAATGAAACAATGACATTATTGAACTATATAAGATTTTAATTGCTTTCATAAATAATAGATATTAAATGAATTATAATTTGAAGAATATTTTTATAATTTGAAGAAAATGTTTTTGATGAACACTGAATTTTTACAAAAATGGTGTTCATTTTTAAGTTTTAATAAAGTTTCAAAAATCTTGTAAAAATTCTTCAAAACTTTTGAGTAAAGACTATATTTACGAAAAGAAAATTGAAAAGTTTAATACAAATATTTACGCGCAGAGATTTGTAAAATATATTTTTATGTATATAAAACGTGCCCATTTAGAAAATATGGATGACTATACACGACGTTTACAGAAAAGGAGATCGATAACGATAGTAAATTTAAAGTGACCATTTCTAAAATTAGATTATGGAGAATATTTTCAACAATTTTTATGATTTTAAAAATGGTATAAAAGCGTTCATCCGTCATTTTCTTAAATTATGTTTTAGAAAATATAAACTCCACAACATAAAACTGTCAACACCTTATCAGGGCTTGTTAATTGACTAACGAGCGTAGAAAGATCCGTAAATCACTGCTTCTATTTGTTTTAAAAACCCTTTTTTCTATTATTTTCATCTTAAAATAGATATTTGTTTCAAATCAGATTAATTGTACTTTCAGTCAGTTAATGTGCTTCAAAAGTGTTACAGAAAATTATGTTTTATTTTTGAAAGAGTTTTTAATAATGAAAATTACATTGCGATAAAAGACGACTAAAACGTGTACTAATCAGTTATTCTTAGTCCCCACCCGAAAAAAAAGAAAAGTGAATTGATTCTCATCAATATAATTTCTATTTGAAAAATACACTACAGATTATTTTGATTAATGAATATAGTAAATTTCATCCTTTAGCTTCCAAAAAAAAGCATTTTTATTTATAAGCGGCCTCTCCCCGTGCGTCAAAAATGCATATTCTGTTAGCGGCGTCTGCTTTATCTCTGTACAAATCTAGCTCTGCTGACTGTACATTAAGAGTCACATGACTCTCCAAACGCGGTGCATACTAACTGGGGAAGAGTGAGCAAAGTTATCCCAACGTTTTTAATTATTTTATAAGGTGATATCATGTGATATTTTTAGTAATATTTTATTTCAATACATATTAGATGTTAACTATTAACAATTTTACTTATCTTTTTTCATTTTAATTTCAACTGCTTTCCATCTCGATTATTTAGATTCTACGGCGCTTTCAGGAAATTACTAACTTTAATTAAAAAAACTTATAGGCTTATTCAATACTTTCTCTTTTGCCTTTCTTATGAAACAAAACCACCTGCAAGAGTAATGCCTTAGCCTATTTGATTCTTTCATATGTCAGCCATACGCAGATTTCTGGTCACTAATCGTTCCGATTTTATACCTGTATGATTTATATCCATTGGCAATTCTACAGAGGTGGCCAGAAGGAGCCAAGACCCCCCCCCACGAATTTTGGCTGGCACCTTCTTTTATAAGCTTCGCAAATTTATAAAATTGATCATCATTTGATTTTGATAAGATTTGATCTTCAGTATTTTTATTTATAAACGTTGGTATAAACCCTTTGGTTTTGTCTTGAAATTAATTTCTCTTGAGTTCTAACAGCTTGAGAGTGGAAAAGAGGGCAAGAATAGATTAGAACTCCACTACTATGAATGAAAAGTTATTCCGTTTAATTTAGTGAAGTAACATACTTATACTCAAACTCATTCCTAACCTGTGTATACGATAGTGGTGGAGTATAAAAATGAATATGCTGCTTGAGATTGCTCTCCTCCTCAGAAAAATCTCGACCCCTAAGTGAACACCTCCTTTCAGAGTTCTACAATCGCCGCTGTTTATATCCTCCCGTTTGTCTATCCAAGTCGGTTCATATCTAATGCCCTTCTTTGAATATACACGTGTATTATAATAATATTTTAAAAATCATTTCACTCCAAACAAGGGAACATAGCTACTAAGATGCAAAGGGTTACCGAGTGTGAAAATATGAGATAAAAATAAAACAGTAAAGAAAAAATTTAGATCAATAGTACTATATCAATGTGCAGATGGTTAGAACAGAGAAAGAGGGATGATAAGGTGCAAAAATCACTTAGGGTGGGAGAAACCTGAAAATTTAAAGAACCATGATACCTAAAGAAACACAGTAAATAAAAATAAAATAATACAGTAAATAATAATAAAATAATCAAATGCTGTTTCAATTTCAGTTGGACTAACGGTTCTGTTCTTAATCAATGATTATACTTAATTGGAAAAAAGAACTCACTCTGTGAGATTTATTTTCTCTTCTATAGTGAGTTTTATAATAAAAGAAAACGAATTAAGAAAACAGAAAAGAATTGATATCAAATATTAGATACTCAGTTCTAATTGCTAAGTCAGGAGAGAATACTCTAGTTCCAGTCAAAAATAGATTTTGTGTAAATTGTCTGTTTCTCAAATTTTTTATTGAAGAGAATATAGTAACTTCTTTACACGCTTTTTCTTCTGTAATTATCTCTTTCGACATTAGACTACATATAATGAATTGTATTGCAGATGATATCGCGGACATTAGTGACTATTAATTCTTTCTTTTATTTATGCTATCAAATATAACTATTACTCGAAAAACAACAGCTTTATCAATTTTAGCTTTTATGACTGATTTGTACACCACAAAACTAACCTTTTTTGACTCCCTTTGTGATGGATCAGACAAATAAATACGTAGACATTGTTCTTAACTGAATTTTTCACTGTATAATTACCATTTGGCATCTTGAAATGTTTATTTAATAAATTCAAAAAGAAAATTGATTATTAGTAAAAGATTAATATAAATTTAAAACATGTTTCTGACGTCTTACATCGTTAGGAAACAAGCATCCTTACTATCAGTCAGTAAAGTGCCGTACGTGATACACGCTTGAGCGATCATATCTCTTTCGAGTCATGACTGACTAGACAGAAGATTTTTTTCCGCAGTAGGTTTCCATTTCGTTTAGCGGGTAGACTGCCAATCAAGGCTATAGAAGCGAATCTGTCCTGCTATTCAACTCATATCTGGAGGGAGGAGAAATGGATTTATACTTTTTCTAAAGGTATTTGTGCCTTGAAAATGTAATATTCACAATATCTTACTGAAGACAAGAGAAGCGTTAAAAAGGTGATAACCTACCTAATCAATGGTTAACAGAAAGAAAGATGGTAAAGGACAAAAATTACCTAGGATGGGGATATTGGAAGCTTTGGAGAACCATGATACTTAAAGAAACACAGTAAATAAAAATAAAATAATACGATATTTCTATAATCAAATGTCGTTTACATTTCAGTTGGACTAACGGTTTTGATCTTAATCAATAACTATATTTAATTGAAAAAAAAAGAACGTACTCAGAGAGGTCTATTTTTTCTTCTATAGTGAGTTTATATAAATTAAAGGAATATTACACAGACATACACACAAATACATATAAATATATAAATGATATAGCTCGAATAACAAAAATATTCTGAATTAACTGACACTAACCTCTGTTGAAATTGACAATAAGAGTTATAGAATATGGGTAACTAAGTTCTCGCTCTCATACTTTCTTTTCTATTAACTATGCTCGTACATACTGATGTCATTTTGTTGGAGGATGAAACAGTGCACCAGAAAACTTGGATTTACACCATTTCCTAAGATATTAATATAAAATGAACATATTAGATAGGATTCAAAATCACTTTCCCAATTCTGTTTTCTGTATAAATAATCTTTAAACCTTGTTTCATGTCAGCTAAATTAACGATTATTAAATTAACGAGTTGGCTCTCATGGATTCTAATCTTAGTTATTGTTGTCGTATACATGTTTTGTCTTGTTGACATGGGCTGCAGTAAATGTTCCGTTAAATACTGTAGTAATATATATCTGTATTAATCTGTTTCACGTTCCTTACTGTCAAGAGTGTGTCCTTGAACCTCACAGCTGGCTTGCTGAAACGTATTCCTCTCCATCCGTTGATATTTACTCATGCCTCCAACTGGGGAGGGGCGCGATTCAAGGTCAGTTATTTAACGTGGAATGACCGAGCATAAACACTCGGGTCATGGGTCAAAATTTACCCAGACGACACGTACACAGAGATTGGATTCAAAGCTTTTCGTAGATGGTATGTGGTGTGGTGACGTCTAGGTTTTTACCTATCCCCCCGCCACCACAGGAGCTGGATGTGAAATATGGTCAGTTATTTAACGTGCGTACCCGAGCGCATATACTCGGGCCAAAGGTGAGAATTTACCCAACCCCACATACACAGAGATTAGATACAAATCTCGTCTTAGCTGGTCTATTGCGTAGTGGCGCCTATTCGTAAGTAATCCTTGTTTCTGAAAAAAAATCTGCTGGCTTTTATGTGTCTCACCTGCAAACATTTAATTAGTCCTAAGACACAAAGTAATTTATATAACTGTGCATGGCAAAGGCGATTTTGTCTCTTTCGTCAGTGAAATAGCTCATCAATTGGGTATAAACATTCTCGGTGGATAAACTGTGCATCTTTGCTCATGAGCAGGAGTAGTGGGAAAATATTGCAGGAATTCCAGAGTATTTATTATTATTTTAAGTTTGATGGATGAGTCAGTCAAATCAAGTTACATTTAGATATTTAGAAACAACGCTAGTCTGAAAAGGTCTGAGCAAACTTGGTTAGTCAACATGAATATTTCTAAGTGCAGAATTATGCGCTGCTTTTATCAATACCTATCACAATATCATACATGATGTGCCTGATATGAAGTTTTATCAGACTGGTTGTCATAATTGGTGTATAGGGCATCGTATATTTTTTACCTCAGCGTCACTATGTTGACGTGCTGCTCTCTCAATAAATGTTATCGATAGGATCATACCATTTCATTAAAAAACATTTCAGCGAAAAAACGCGATAAACTTTTCCAATATAAGAATGAAGAAATAGAAATTTTATAAATATAGCCTTAAGTATTACCTTAATTCCAGTAGTTTTAAGAGCACTATGAATAGCCAAGTATACTGATGATCATATTAAGAATATTCTAGGAAATCCGAAATACAAAAGATTAAAAGTAATGCTCACAGATAACTTCTTAAGAACCATTATTGAACTTAAGTCTCAGGTGAATAACTTTGTGAATTATTGTCTGAAGCAGCAAGTAAAAATAACAATAATAAACAATTAAAAATTAGCGAACGGATTTTTTAATGATTTCCATTACACATTTTCACACTGTTTTAAGAGAACATTGTTTTTCTAAGATAAAGCATTGTCATTATTATTATCATTGGACATTTGAAGTGTTGCTTTAGTCGCCTCCCAGAGGGAGATGATTACCATGGTAAAATAGGAAGCCATTCCTACTTAGTTCAATTCGCAGTCCGTCGTCCATATTCATAGTTATACTCGTAGTGACTTCTTACTTAAACTTAGTATTATGGATCTACAGTATCTCCGCTTGTGAGCAACATTATTTTTTTAAATATATTCATTCAATGTAATGGTTAGCTGTTTTAGTGTATTTTTACTTTAATTGTGACTTCGATCTCTATTAGAAACTCGACTAATGCGGTATTGTTTCAGATTTTCCTTCATCAAAATAAATCAAAACGACCACTCTGACTAAAATAACTGCTAATCGTTCGATAATTATTGTAGCTGTCGTGATCAACTTTTCTAACAACTTTAACAGCTCTCTAGACAACCACCTACGACTTACTACTACTGCTACTACGATAAATGTTATGCCGTAAGAAGAGTAGAAACAATGATTTCACAACTTCTTGTTTTATCTCAAAATGAAGGGGTTTTTTTGTTTATGATTTGTTTCTATTACTTTGGTATTGACATCGATTGTTTCAACACTATCAACAACTACACTTTCAACTATTGCTACTACTAAGTAATATAAGACAAAATCGAGACAATACTGGTAAAATCACTAGAAATACAAAGGAAAATACTAGAGAATTAACATTCATAGCACTATAGTGTGTGTATAGGGAAGGGTCTTCAGCTCCTCCTCACTTTCTGCTGAAGCTGAAAATATTAACTTTGTCTAATTTCTGTTTGATTTTTGTAGATAAAGAATTGACATTATTTACATTATTTACATGAGGACTAACGGACTTAAAGCTTTGGTGACATTCATTAGTAATTGTGAGTTCAATCCCTGGGTACTACGGACTTAAAATATGTGATGGTGACATAGACAACAGACTGATATCAATTTAATCTATATACTTTGTAAATAAAATAAAAGTTTCAGTTAAAAATTCCCATAATTATATGAGGATCGATATAAGTAAAGATCACAAAGCGTAACGGCCGAATCATTATGATAGCAATAAATAAAAAGGACATTAGTCCGAATATCAATAATAATTAAATAGTTACTGTTTAGCCTATTTTAGCCTAAGTTTATGACAGTGTTACTGAGCTGGACTGACATTTGTCTAAATCATTATTTATTACTATTTTCAAAGGAAAAACTTCTTTTTCTGAAACGTTAGTTTCGAAAACTTTTTTTTTTATCTAAGACTCATATGCGGAAGACTTTAATTTCATAAAATAAGTAGAAGGAAATTTTAACAAGAGGTACATTTAAGAGCCAAACAAAAGCATTACTGAAGAAAAATACCTCTGAAAATTTATGTGAGAATCCAATAAAAAAAAATAATAGAATCAGGTATTGTTAAGCTTAACTTTTGGTTTATACCTTTTCCCATACTTAATTTTGTGACATACTTAGGAGACATTGTCACTTGATTCCAAAGATATCAACCAGATATGTAGTGTAAATGTCGTAATCACAAGAATAATAATTTTTATTCTTTGTTTTTGTCTTTTGTTAAACATCAATTCCTTACTTTCATTTTATTCAGTAATTCGGTTTTATTTGTATCATTCTTTCTTTTCCCTTCTTATTTGCTTCTTATCACACCTTTTTCTTTTATTCATCCACTATTGCCACGACTATTATAACTCTATCAATTATCGCCACTCACTACTCGGCCTAGCCTACTTCTTCCTCCCAACCACTTGTCCGACTACTAATCATCTCTACTGCCACTGTGGAAAGCCTCTATTGGCCCATCTAGCAATTGTTTTACTGCAAAACGCCGGCTACAATGATTTGCGTTGAGCTTTTGTCGTTCGTCTGTTGTTTTTTTCTCCTCGTTCTTTCCTTTCCGCTTGTTGAAAGTTCTCTCCTTCCTGGATATACCTGTTGGAATTACCAAAGGTCTTAATACAAAAAATCCCAACAGGAAAGTAAGAAAACCCGAAAAAGAAAAAAAAGAAAAAAAGAAAAAGAAAAAAACAAAACAAAACAAAACAAAAAAACAACATAAAAACAGTTGTCGTCATCGTCTCGTTAATGTATCTTCAACATTTTTACTGTGTTGTATATTTTCTGAATTAATTCCTTCAGTGAGTGTGTTTTATAAACAAGTCGATTTATTAAAAAAACAAAAAGTAAGGAGGTTAATTTAAGTTATTAATAAAAAAGGCTTAAAAGAAAAACATTTGTCTCCCTTTCTAAATGTTTAATTCATGCTAAAAAGAAAAAAGAAATCAAAGGAATACATCCCTAAACAAAAAACAAAAGCAGAAAGTAATGTAAAGAAATACGTCTCTGCGTTTCGCAAATTTTGCAAAGTGCGCATTTAAATGCGTTACGTGTGTGTGTTTGTGTGTGCAAGCGTCTGTTTGCGTGTGTGCCTGTCTGTGTGTTTGACGAATGTTGTCCAGTATAGTTACTGAGTTTCATTGTCATAGTGATGTTATTAATAAGGGAATCACTGTATCAAAATTGAACTCAAGAAGAAACGAGACAAATTGACGATAAAATAATTACTAGGAAAGTCAGATTTGTTTTTCTTTTTCTTTTTGTTTTTCTCTCGCAACAAGACAGATAAAAAGTAAACTATAAACAAAAAAAAAAACGTCAGCAATTACAACGCAAAAATTATTTTTTGTAAATATTTTGTTTATTTACTTTAAAGCCTGGTCATACAAAATTCCAGTATAAAATCACCTGAAGCATGGCTGTTCTGTTTTCTTCATTAAAAATTTTTAAGTCGATTTCACCCAACTTACCAGCTAGAATAACCAAAATTAACGAGACACGAAAAATGATTTAAAATTTTAAAAACGAAAAAGAAAGACACTGCGAAGTACGTAACGTAACGTTTTTTTTTTCGACTTCTTTAATTTTGATAAAACAAACGAAGAATTAAGCGGTTTTCATTCCTTCCTTCCTTTCTCAAAACTGTTGCGGTATTGTAATTTGTTTGAATGCTAACTAATTGCTTCAGGAACTTAGCAATATCTGCAAACTACAAGTATAACTATCCAGAAGGTAGCGTCGTATTCGTGACATAGTCGAACTGCTTCAACCAAACCATCGTTTACCCTTCTTACTATCATTGGGACTACTACGACAGCTACTGCTGCTGTTAAAGCAAGGACTATTTGCATTGCTGCTACAATTATTGTCAGGACAACCACGACTGCGGCGGCGGCGAGAACGGTTACCCCACCTATAAGTGTGGCAGTGTCTTGGTACTGTCGACACCAATAACGGTGGGGTCGGGACGGCAACTATAAACACACGCTGTTGGGGCCCACAGATCGTCGGACAACTGACCAACCAATATTGGAGAAAAAAAAAAGAAAAGAAAAAAAGGAAACTACCAACAAAACACAAAAGCAAACAAAACAAAAACAAAAAATATACAAAAAATATTCAATACGGGTAAGTAAAAAAAGAAGAAAAAAACGCAATCATACAAAAAATACCTTATATAATCCAGACATTATAAAACATAAAATAAAATTATTTATACAGGTATATAATTTGATATAGATTACAATTACATGTACGTAAACATTACTAGCCATCCTAAAATTCATACATAGAAACATTTATGTAAACAAATATACGTGTACAGTATATATAGCGTTCCTTGTAAGAAACTCCTCATCGCATTAGTTTCGTAAATAAGACAAGTAACAGACACTTAAGTATTACAGTCGTTCGTTCAAATGTAGAAAACTCACGAACACATGGTGGCTGAGGCCATAAGTGGTTGAATAAATTATTTTAAGGGAAGGAAATGTTTAAATTGTGATAATGGACCAGGAACATTTACAGGTAGAATAGAATTAATAAAAGGAAAAAAGTGAGTGAAAAAAAACTTGAAATGGTTTGACAATTGACAGCAAGGGAATAAAATTTTCAATACCATAAAAAAAAACCTACTAATGTCTGCACTTATGAAATGCAAACGAAGATGTACCTAGAATTAACATTTAGTAGTGATTGGCATTCAAACGTACGTACATACTTAAAAGTGTAAACTTTATATGATAGATTATATGACTTCTCATACATACATCAGTGCTTACGTACTTCCCAAACCTGACCCACACACCTGTAACTCTACGCGTACATATACACATACATAACGCATACACATCAAAAAAGAAAAAAGACCCCATTAAGAGTGGGGTTAATATATACATATAGGTGTATATATGTATATGTTTTTGTCTACACATTGGAATTCCTGCAACACAATTTTGAAATATGAAGAAAAAAAGAGTATGAAGAAAATTTCGAAGTAATGTGGAAATACGCAAAAATAATTTAATACCTACATTTTTATCTATTTTAACGTCCTTGAAGAGCACCGGAAAATTTAAGGTAAGTCAAAGCACAGACTCGCTGAATGAATAGAAAAAAATATAAGTATATTGGAAAAATATCCCTATGAATATTCTAACCGTAAAACATAAATATTGATTCAAAATATATATTTATATGCTTGCCATTTTGTTTCAATATATTTTTTAGAGCGAGATATAAAATCGTCTTAATTACTGATAATCTAAAATTGAATCAAACATAAAAAATGTATGCCGATCAGCTAAAATTATTTTAAGTTCTCACTCATACTTATAAGCTTCTTAATTTTGCTTGCTATATTTTCTAAATTAACGTCTCCGTGGTTTCTCCGAACGTTTTATACACACACACACACACACACACATATATATATATATATATATATATATATATATATATATATTTAACTGATTAAATCTTAGACGATTGTTAAAAAAGATTTTAAAACAAAACGTTACTCTTGTAGGAAGCACAAAGCAACGCTAAATGAGATATTTTAATTCGTAATAAAATCCAACAAGTGTCTGTCACACACTCGTTGTGAAAGGCGGACATAGCTAAGAAGAGGTGGGCCCCATGTAGGACTGATGTAGTTCCTAGGCCAAACGCTTGGCCAAACCGTGTGAGCGTGTATCTTTGATCACCATGGAAAAATGGTGTAGACATTATCACTCGAGAAAAGAGGACTGAAGATAATAATTATATCGATATACAATAAATGAAACGATAAAAGATTGTACGTGTTTTACAGGAGCACTATTATTAATTATAATATGGGCATTTCTTTTGTTTGTTTATATTTATTATAATATTCATTGGATATGTTATTATCATTTTCACCAACAATCTCATTAATTCGAATGTATCCATTAATTTATACTAATATCTGTTTCACACATGTATCTCTCATTCAATTCATATCTCTCTCATCTATACAAGGTGCGATGGGTAAATTGTCGCTATTTATATTTTTAATTTTGCACATGCGCGTTTGTTTTTTATTTTATCGACTTCACATTATAGTAGAGTCAGTTGGGAACCATTTGCGTGCAAAAGAGCACTGTGACGCAATTCCTTCCGCTAGTAATTTTAAAACGACACATTTTACTGCTTGGCATTCGCGCTGAAAGCTCCAATACGAACTTTTCAGAGTGTTTGGGTGTCAATCTGAGGACAGTGTAGAGGATTTGGAAAGAGTTGGATGAGTCTAATGGTGATTAGAAAGGTACATCAGCTCGGATAAAAACACTGATCATTCTGATAAGATCTCCCGAATTCGTTGTTGAGGGCCCCAGACTTAACACTTCAGTCCTACATCAAGTGCCTTGAGAAAGTAGTGCAACCCTGGATCAAGTGGGTGGCTACTGGAAGGTCTCATGTCTAGCAACAGGACTGCAGCATGCCACACAAGCAGGAGAACCAAACCATGGCTGTGAGACGATTTCTGCGGCCACATCATCCATTAAATCAGTCACACACCTAACTCTCCAGACTGCAAACCCCTTGATTATTATGTGTGGAGCGCAGTTGAGCAAGAGATCAATAAAACTCTTTGTAACACCTAAGATGAACCGGAGGTAATCATTGTGGCAGCATTCACCAACTTACACAAAGAAACTGTCCAGAAGAGTTGCAAGAGATTCCGAAATCGTTTGGCGCCCATGATTGAATTCAATAGCGATTTTATTGAATAAATTTACTCTCTAGTATTTCAAGATATTTTTGTGTAATTTTGGTAAATATATATGTTAAAAGGCGATGTCAGTATCATTTTCATTTTTGCGTAATTTGGATGACAATTTATCTATTACATCCTATATATATATATATATATATGATTTGTGTATGTTAGTATTTTATGTATCCGGTATTCAACTCATTTCAAATTATCTTTCTAATTAACTTCCGATCTCTATCTTTTCTCAACTTTTATGAATCCATATATGCTTTCCTGTAGTATTCATGTATGTAGACATGTATGTATAACTATACCGATCGATCGATTCGTCTTTGTTTATCTTTCAATCACACATGTTCGTTTTTCCAAACGTCCAAAGAAAATATCAATGAATCCACTCTGCGATTTCTCATTTAACCGACGATTTTATAGCCGCTGATTGGCAAAACTTTATCATGCTTTAATTTTTCGTCTCCTCAAATTCAAATTCTTGGTAGCTCAATGCTATACAAATTGATATTGTTCACGTTCCTTTGCATCATTAAGTCTTCGCCCGGCTTCCTGTTTTACTCTTCGTCTATCTCTCTGCATTGATATATCCATCTCTAATATCTATTTGATACCAATTTTAACTTAATATTCTAAATTTGATTACATTACAAACTTTCTAATAATTTTGTACTTTTCTTTATAACATTGATTAAAGCTATTTTTACAGAGCACACTTATATCTGAGAATATTAGCAAATATTATTGCCTGCCTTATATCTTAAAAAATATCAACCTTGTTTACTACGCAGATAAAGTCACCTAAATTAGATGAACTGGCTTTACATAATCCATATAGTTATTGATGTGTTTTCCTCTCTCGCTATGAGCTTATGTGTACATGTGTGTATTTGCGGTAGTTGTATAACTATGTCTCAAATTAAATGAACCGAAATGAACAGTCAGTTAATTTTAGGGTTTGAAATTTCGCTCCTTGTCATGTGTACATTAGTTTGTAGTAATATTTATACAGAAATGCGATTCCGATTTGTGAGCTGCTGAATTCAATGATTGCGATCGATGCATTGGGCGAAAAGCTTACCCCCAATCTGCTCTCAGATACGTACTCTACCCAACTAGTTAAAAGAAAGCCTAACAATCACATTTACACTGACTGGGTGCGGAGCGACAAAGGAGGCAACGAATAAGATAAATTGCCATGTAGTGTATTTGTGTCAAAGCGCAAGCTGTCTCAAAGAGATCAGTAGAAGTCGAATGTTAGCAAGCTAAGCTAAAGCATATATTTTGATATAAATGAATAGCCTAATCTAAGTTTACTAACGGTGCATATATAACCCACTTCAAATTAAAATGTTTTACTTTTACATGCAATACAGTGTTCAAAACCAGTTGACGATTGCTATCACTTTTACAGGATATCGAATATTTTAATGTCTGTAAAGAAATTCTAAAAGTCTGTTTTCGTGATCTTTAATAAACCACCATTTTTTGCACATGAGTGCGCATGCGTGCTTCGATATTTTGCAAAATGCAATGGGCACTGGCTGTGGATGAGGTAGGGTTGGATTAGGATGACTCCAAACGTTTAAAATTAAATTGAATGTTTTGTTCTAGTTATCTGAAGGACAAGATTTGTAAGATATAGAAAAAACAATTTAAGTCAGATTAATTCTGTGGCGTGAGTAAACTAGGATTTTTGTTATATGAAAAGCATCACAAGTCAGTAACAACATAAAACAGTGAGCAGCGTAAAATCTTGATTGGTGAAAAAGCACTTCCCATGTTTTCAGGTTCGATACCTATAACATTCTAACAACAAATAAAATTGCATCATTTTTGTGTCGAAAGTTTAACGAGTATCTAAATGTATGAAATATTATTCTGACAACCTTTACTATGTTTATAATCTTTTAATGAGAAATGTTTTAGTATCTTAATTTATATTCAAAATGCGATTAACATTTAGATGATAATATCATTTGAATTGTGAAGCCCAGGTAAGCTTAAAGATGTATAAATTTAAAAGTTTAAAATCATTAAAAATATCAAATCGAGATCACACACACACACACACACACACACACACACACACACACACACACACACACACACATATATATATATATATATATATATATATATATAGTACCTGTAATCGCAATTACGTGTTTACGGGAAGTGTGCATTGCTCAGAAATTACTATTCAGTACATGATTATTTCCAAATATATTTATTTGCTCAAAGAAATTAAAAATTTATAGGCTTTACGAATATATTGCAATTTGAAAGATAAATACTTAAATGCTCTGAATGCAGTATGAATTAGGAAAATTAACATTTTTCAATTTGTAAACTATTTTCTTGCACACATTATAAAACCTTATGTACACACACTTTTTCTATCTTACTACATATTGCATGTATTCTTTGAATGTCAATTTTTTCTTACAAAGAGTTTTAATAACAGTTGACTGCATGACAGCCGGGCAGAAATATTTATCAACCACCTGTTGTTGAAATAGTCGAGAGCTGCACTAAATAAATATCGATCCCTTCACAAACACCATCGTCCGAAAGAGAATGTCTTTTTCTTTTTCTCCAGGAAAAGCAACTAATTTCAAACCAATGTTCATTAATATTTTAATAAATTTTGCGTTCACCACCAAAAGATTCAGTTAAAATAATAAATGCAGAATTATATAATCTCTTAAATAAGACACGCTCACATAATAATAATAATAATAATAATAATAATAATAATAATAATAAAATAACCATTCTATATTTCGATAACAAATAGTATGTGTGGTAAATTC
Organism: Ascarosepion bandense; assembly: GCA_037127315.1. Taxonomy (NCBI): domain Eukaryota; kingdom Metazoa; phylum Mollusca; class Cephalopoda; order Sepiida; family Sepiidae; genus Ascarosepion; species Ascarosepion bandense. The sequence continues at coordinate 7,499,493 of JBBBDQ010000224.1, read as the reverse complement.
CAAAAGTCCCGGGAATGATCTTTATAAAACTCAGGTTATGATTGCATAATTTCATATCTTTCCCGTTTAATGTGTTTTCAGTAAAGAAACGCTTAATTTTAAAATGTCGACTTAACGATATTTTCCAGAGTGTTTTCTCACTCTCTTCATTAACCATTGACACTCACCTCACGCTCATATATATGTAAAATCTCTCTATATATTTTTCTTTCTCTCTCTCTGTTTATATATATATATATATATATATATATATAAAACCGATATTATATTTCAAATTATAGTCACCCTCTCACACGACTAATGAATGTTCAATTTTTATTAATATTTGATCGATGCAGAAAGAAATTAATAGGTTTGATTTAAAATGTATATTTATTTAATATTTTATTTGATAATAGTTTTATAGAAAGGTGTTTAGCAAATTTGTCATAAATTCAATGTTCACTTGGTATTCAACCACTCTAATCCTTTTGTCCAATTAATCTACCTATAACTTCATGAAACCTTTTATTTTATATCCTAGTCTATCGTTGTGGCAACATGCTGCTTTCTTCACGATATTTCCTAAGTCAATAATGGGTATTTGGTTTTGCTTCTATCGCGTCTCTGTATGTGACAAGTTACACTCAGGTGTAGCAGGGGGTAATCCCTGACCTGACTGATTGAGAGTGGTAGATTAATTATCTTCCCCATAGTTGCAACTCATTATAATAGCGGATTGTTAAAATAGGTAGATTTTGCTTTTGTTCTTAATGGGCTGAGGTCATCCTGTTTGTAAATGAATTTGTGGCGTAGATTCATTTTTTGTGATTTCAAATTGTGTCCATTTTATTCTAAATATAACGTCACATTTGACAACATATACAGGGTACAGAAAATATGAGCACCCTGGATCACAGTGAAATGTATGAATATAACTATTATTCCTTGGCTATAGTTGTCAACAAATGTGAGAGCATGACAAACTGGATCCTTTTGTCTTTACTGGCAATCGTGACAAAGACTACACTGAATTAAAAATGTGGAAATAGCATCTGGAAAGCACCTCACTATCTTTTCTATGAAGTCATGGCAATTCACAAATCAAGAAAAATGAGTCTATGAAGAGATCTGGTCACCTACATGCTGAAGAGACTTGGCATTTTGAGAAAGACGCAGTGGCATCAAGCGTAGCTGAGATTATTGCACATGTATTATGCGCACTTAGGGATTATAACCTAAATAAACCACTTAGTATATATTCTCGTCGATACATTATTGTTTCGGTAAAAGTAATACAAGTGTTCGTGTGTTTGTATGCACAAAAACGAAATAGATTAAGTAAGAAGACTTAGTAAAGTGGTAAAAAACGTGCTTACAATTTAACGTGTTTTGTGTATTTTAAGATAACGAACAGGTATAAACAGAAAATATGTATAGAGCAAAAGTGGTAGAGAGAAAATTGGTTGAATTGACGGAGAATTTACAATTCGATTTTTGTCCGTGCATCACTTGTTAGTTTTAATGTGTTCCATTTTATTCATATTTCAAAGCTTATCGACCGTTTATCAATTTGGGATTATTTAACTAGTTTCATTCATCACACACACACACACACACACACACACACACACATATATATATATATTTGATCGTTGTGAAAGTTCCTATAGTAATCATTTTCTCAATATTAAGTGGTTGTTAGAAGTTATTGCTTATGAAATCAGTCAACTGTATTATTTACAATCTCTCGAACAAATATTCAGATTTCACGTGATCTTCTGGAAACGAACATTGATCAGTCATTAAACATGCCATGTTCTCGGTCGAAATGTTGTAAACATGGCAATAAAGTTGAGGATAACAGTCTGAATAATGTAAATCATCTAATAAGTTGTTGGCGATTAAAAGAGTAGATTAATTATGAGAATCCTATCTAGATCTAGAATATTACTAGATCTGATATTACAGCCTAAATTTAAATGACGAGTTTCTTTATTTTTCCTGTTTGTTGGGATTAAAAAAGAATTCACTTTTATACATTTAGACAAACATTTGAACTCACAGAAAGTGGAAAGTGGAAGAAAATTTTTAGCAACAAAATCAATCATCCCTGGTTGAAAATTCGAATATGCAAGCACTCATGTAGTTGTGAGGAGCTAGAGTAAAAAATGAATTGTCTGTAGCACCCTGTTATTAAGAGAGATGTTTGAATACGCCCCGAACAAAATGTTTTCCTTAATATATAGCAAGTGACAACCACATTTTAATGATTAGTCATCTGAATACATCTGCTAAATAACAAGGAGTTTCTGGGTTTAGCCGTAATATCTGTAAAATGCAAGCAATTTTATTTGTTTACTGAAAATAAAACGAAAACTATTTTTGCTTAATTAAGATTTTTTGATATTAATCTTTAATTCAATTTTTTTAAAACAATACTTCTATTTGTTATTTTCATTGTTCCTACAGAAATAAAAATGACAAAATGATATTAACTGATATATCTGTAAAATTATAAACCACATTCTACTAATTCTGTGATAATGTCCCACAGTATAAGAGTGGACTAAAGAATGCTCAGTGATTCAATGAAGTTAAATTGATTAAACAAATATTACTATGAATTATCCAATAATCAAATATCAGAATAACAGATTTTTATATTTTAGTTAAAACCTTGTTGAATACTTGTTTCCAGACATTGACATTATTTTTACCTACATTAGTTTAAGATTACAATTTCAAGTTTAATTCAGTTTTAATTGTCCAGAAATTTTGTACCGAGGAATAGAGAAACCTTTAAATGGTAAAGATATCTGATACATACATTATAAAATGGTCGGACGTCGAGGAAAATTACAGAAGACTTTTATTGTTCTTTAAGTCTTGTCAAATCAACGAGCAAAAGAGAAAGAACAAGAAGTTCTGCTAAAATAAATCTTTATTGAACGTAAGGAAGAGAAAACGTGTTCGTGAGCTTGGTTAATAAATGAACTTTATGTGCCGAGATAATGAAAGTATGATTTATCTAGAAGAGTTACAGCTAAGAACTTTTTCTTAAATAAACTAAACTAAATCATGCCAATTTTACTGAACATACCAAAACTAAACCAGTAGAAACAAGTTCTTTAGACAGAAAAAACAACTTTAACTGTGTGTTTAAATACTAAAACAGTGAGTAGGCAGGAAGAAAAGATAGCGATTTTATCTAAATATATTAAGCATGGCCAGAACAGTAACATGATTTTGTGTTGATTCTCTATTGAAGGTGTTGGAAACATGTTTTCAATCGATAATGATCCGTAGTATCAAAAACTAGATTACTAATGTAATAGTAAAAATACGTCTCTTCTAACCTATTTCTATGGGTTAAATAGTTAGGTCAAATTAATTCTCAAGCTGTAGCTGAAGAACAACAGTATTGGTCAAAACTCAGTTACCTGAAGTTGTCCAAAGATGGTTAGACATGGAGCTTCAGATACTACGTCTCTCTCTCTCTCTCTCTCTCTATATATATATATATATATATATATATATATATATATGTATAAAAAAGGCAGATTTCAGCAGCGATGGAGAATACTTTGATTATGCAAAATACTCTTGATACCTACGGTCATCAGGAGCGGGGAGGGTGCCATTTCATGTCAAATTAAGCATTAAGTATCAAGTGGACTTCGAGTTATTGGTTGTGGCTCTACTATTTAGAAGATTGACACAAAGCATGCTCTTAATCTGTGTAGAAATTGTTTGACAAAGAAAAAAAAGCATCGCTCCAAAGTCCTGACTAACATCCTATTGGAAATGTATGTGTCTGGATATATATTAAAATTTCTGAAGCATAAAATTATATTAATAAATATTGATTATGGCAACAAATGCAAATTTACTGACATGGTATTGTAAAATAAAGTTTTTTTTTAAATGTTGAAATTGACTCATTGTCTCATAGAGGTGAGGTTGTAGTTAAACTGAAACGGTCTTGAAACAATCTACTCATCAATATCAGTATTCTGTTAATTTACGCGCGTGCGCACACACACACACACACACACACACAAATATAGTGTCTGTGCTTGAGTTAAAACCCAGTGCTCGATGTAAAATAGGAGTTAAAATATATATTAAAAAAAGAATTATATCGTACCTTAATGAAAAGTGCTACTCAAGTTTTTCTGCGTGTAGCAAGCATCAGGCATATTGTGCGGTAAGATACAATGATTTAATTATTTATAGATAAATAAATTTGCCCTATTTATGTGAAAAGGAGACTCACTGTCGGGGACAGCGTTTCGTAGCAATAAACCATGATCTGATGATCGACATAAACCATGATCTGATGATGAAGGCAAGTAAAGCATAGGTATTAGGAGAAAAGAAAGCAAGTGAATGGTCAAAAAAAGAAACTAACATGGCAAAGAAAAGAGAATGAAATAAGCGTAAAGAGTGAAGAAAATGTAAGCAAAAGAAGCTGTAAGGTAGAGTAAGGGAGAAGCTGTGATATATGCATGTCAAGTTGTATGCACCCAATAATCTTTGTGTGTGTTTGGTAGACATTGTCAGTGAGTTTGATGTGTCAATCTCTTCCACATGGGGCGAGTATAATACTTTTTCGAAGTAGTAATTTCAAGATCTCAGGAAGCTGGTAACATAACATCTTCAGTATCTGCTTTTAAGAAATTGCATTATCTTTCTCCAACCAAACTTAACAATTACTGGGACCACAAACCTTATTGCCATTACTGTATCAATTTATGCATACCCATTTTTGTGTATCGTGAATTTTTTGTATGTATATACCTAAATAAATACTAATTTACTGAAATGTTTCATCTCATAGCTTTCTTGAATTTCATGCTTTGTGAAATTATTGGTCGATCATATAAAGAAATTTGCATCATAAAGATTGTACATGCATAGACTTGCTTTTTTACTATTCAGTTTCAAAGTGGTTGAGAAATAACACTGATTTTTCAGATGATTCCATGATATAACCCCGCATCTGATAATTCTGTCATTGCTTTTTTGCTTTTTTCTTATTTCAGAAAATGGTTCAATAACAAATGTTTTATTTGTTTTTATTTACACACATACACAGACAAATATGCAAGTATGTACACAATTTATACACACATATATACACGTTTGTTTTAGCACATGAGCAAACATCGCTCTCCCATAACTATCGCCGATACAACAATAATAAAAATTGTTATAACCACTGACAAAGGCCTAAAATCTAAAAAAAATCTGGACGCTTTTCCTAGAGAGACGGAATGTAAGCAAGTCTCGCAAGTCACTGGCGTTGTAGCACATTTGAGTCTTTGTGAGCGTCCAAATTTTTTGGCTATCAACCAAATGAAACTGATCTTGGTTAAGTTGTAAACTGAACATAACTCAATTTATATGCATCAGACATGTACAGTTTACACACTTATCTCAAGAGCACGAAAGAAAGAATGAATCGAGATCAAATATTTATTAACGTCCAGTTGAATATGATTGAGAAATTATCATCAGTTATGATCGTTGTTTGAACAAACAGTTGGAACATAAAGGTTAGACTATTGAATAAAAGTCATACAAGTTTGGAACCTTTGTAGACCAAATAGTATACATTACACAAATATGATAAAGCCATGCAACCTACACACACACACACACACACACACACACACACACACACACACACACACACACACACACATACACACACATATATATATATATATATATGTGTGTGTGTGTGTGTGTGTGTAGGTTACGTGGAAGCTTTATCATAAATTTGTGTAATGTATAACATTTGGTCTACAAAAGTTTCTAATTCCAAACTTGTATAACTTTAATTCAATTGTCAACTTTTATGTTCCATCTACACACACACACACACACACACACACACACATATATATATATATATATATATATATTGTCATCCGCAGACAGATCTGTTTCTCTGTATCACAGTTCATCAGTACGGTTAGACTCCGATTGCTACACAACCCAGCCTCGAAACCCATATATATATGTAAGACATATATATATATATATATATATATATATATATATATATATATATATATATATATATCAATAAGCGATTAAACTAAGTCTAATAGATGATTGGAAGACCTAAACAAAGATAATCTTGAAAACTTGCTAATGTTTCATTACATTGATTTTGTTAAAATCTTAATTTTAGAACTTATTTTTGCCCTAATAAAAGAAAGGAGTATATGCTAATTAAATCTTTTCTCGCTCTCTGTTTCTCTATCTGTCTGTATCTCTATCTCTGCTATCTCTCTGTATTTCGCTAACTGCCTGTCTGTCTCTGTCTATCTGTCCTCTCTCTCTCTCTGTATATATATATATATATATATATAGAGAGAGAGAGAGAGAGAGACAGAGAGAGACAGAGTTCATGCATTAAGAATATATCTATCGGTACACTTGAATTAATCTGTCATACGCACATGATTTTATATTTGACGAGTGTGCGTTTGTTTTAATTTATTATCAATTTGCACGCGTGTCTGTAGGGACTGAAATAAATGCATGCGCTAGATTTTAATTTGTTATAGACGAGCAAACTTAATTTTGATTTGTGTTAACATGTGTAGTCAAGCAATAGTTACTTATCTCTCTCACTCTTTCTCTCTCACACACATATATTTCAGTTTGTGATGCGAGGTGAGATATGTCCACAAATTGTGTATTTTGTCAATAAAAGATAACGCACATAATGCAGATTTCATATCTGCAGTTACAATGTTCCTGTCTATATCACCTTGTGAACTACCTAATCAGCAGATACATATAAACGTGTATATATGTATGATATAGCTTTGCTATTAGACAAGGTGGTGGTGTAAATTTTTTAGGCCGGCTCACTTCTGAAAATCTGTCTAAATAGTATGGTTCGGAGGAAAAGGATTCTTGGTCAGGCAGGGAACATATTAGTGTAGTGGATGCAATTAAGGTGATGGTCTGATCTAAAAATCTCGGACAAACCTTTTCATGGTATGTAGCTCATGTGGGATAGAATGTTCTGATGGAACACTTATAACTTCCACCTTAATCCAGTTCTTGATCACAGTGTTAATCACTTTTATGTAGGTAGTTCCATTGTTCCTGGGACTTTGCGGAAAGTTTGCTTCCCGGACAAAAGAACCATCCCCTGACAGATATTGTGAATTAGGTTGGTGTTACTGGGGACACTTTTGTTCTGTACATACAGATACAGTTGTATCACTTTTTGGCTGAGCATTTTTAAGAAATTGAGCCACTGGGGGTTGACGGCTTCTGCCACGATCAGGCTTGGCGTATGTTAACTGTCACGCAACATTACATTCAGTCTTCTTTCATTCATGGTTTATTATTTGAATGTTATCAAAAGACACTCACCCAAATATATATATATAAATTTGTTTTTTATTTAAAATTAATGTAGTTTACAATGCGACACTGAAATTTCTGTTTTGAGATTTTTATCTCGTTATCAGGCAATGTTAGATCATTGTTGTGAAATATAGATCGTGTCTAGTAAACAAATCTGTAAAGAAACTTAATAAAGTTAAACATTTCAGATTAAGTCACTTTTCTTACCTGTTCTTTTTATTACCTCTTTCATTCCCTTTCTCTCTCTCACATTTATATATATATATATATATATATATATATATATATATATATATATATATATATATATATATGGTGTGTGTGTGCATTCCATTAATAATATAAAAACATTTTGAAAAAATATCATAGTCATGTCAATCAGATTGTGAATCTGCAAGAATGTTTTTCTGCAGTATTTTGTTTCTACTGAATGAAACATATCCTAGACAGATGAAACTTTTTTTCCTGAATTTAAGATATAGTAAATGAGAGTTCTAGCTCTATCCTTGGCTATTGGAATAACGGCAGACTGTAACTGAGCAGTACTACAAAGAGATAAAAGACGAAGTATCTCCAGATATAGATAGCAGAATGATAACAATCTACACATATATAGATAGTTTAAGTACGAAATTCTTTGAAAAACACGATAGGGCACAAGGACTGAAACATCGCTACGATGATGATGATGATGATCATGAAAGCATTAGCACGGCTATTCTTTATCCGAGAATTAACTTTTTATGTGTACACTTGTATTCGTGGGTACGCTTTTCTCACAGCTTTTTAGTACATCCAAAATGTGTAGCGACTTATGTAAATATTTAGAAATTATGTATATTTATCTTAAAAGCATAATTATTATTTTATGTCCGCGCTATTTTTCATGTGTCATTACAGCGAATAAACACATTCAGAAAATTATGTATATATAGAGCAGCGAAAATGAAAGTAGAAGGCATGTCGAAAATGATATTCAGACAATGGAGCAGATCATTTTTCGTCCATCAACAGCATAAATATTTTCAAGTTGGTTAATCATATTTTAGGAAATCCATTCTTCTTTCTAACCAAAACATTGATCCGTAGCTTTTGGCAAACTGGTTTTTAGGAATGTATAATTATTTTTTGAAAGTTTTTAAAATCACTAATAGAAATTACAAGGCTTATTGTTTCTTTTTAAATACTTTGTTATTCTCTTTTGATGGTTGCATTCAGTCTGTTGAGTCATGCTTAGTAATGATTTCGATCCTCACTAGGTACTCTAATAATATGGCTTCTTTAAACTTAGTAAATAGTTGATGCCTGATTCAAACCTATATATGGTAACCTTATGATTTCCTAACACATTGGCGATGTAGGGACATCATATGTATTGCAGCCATAGCCACAGTGGTGTGTGTTTGGCAAAATAGTCTGACGGAGACCATTTCTCTTCAGGCTGGTTTTGAATTCAGAATGTTTTTATCTCCATTCTCATTGCCATTTCAAAGCAAGAGATCCCAATTTACTTTGGTGTTTAGCCCATCTCTGGATGAAGATAAATTCATACTTTTTTCTCAAGATCATTATCAAAGTAAACGGAATCGAATAAGAATTGAATACGTCATGCGAAATTCACTTTACGCGTCTTCTCAACACATGTTTTTGTATAAATATATAAGGTGTGATTTCTTGTGCGTGTTTATTTATATGCATAGGCTGACTGATGTTTATTTGCAGTCAGGTATATTTATTTTCAAACACACACACATATAAAAGAAATTCCATGTTTGCAGAGCCACCATAGATGCTCACATACTCACGCATGTATAAATAAAAATTTATTTCATATTCACGTAAATATAAATATAACATCTATCTCGTCTTTTTACTTCCTCTTCATATGTTTTTTTCTAATTTCTTTTACACTTTTTCTCGTTTGGCTTTAATTTTTACCGCATCTTCTCTTTTTTCACACCTTTTTTTCCTTTATTTAATCTGTTTCATTTTCTCTTCCTTCATTTGTTTTGTTTTCAACTCTTGTCTTTTGTTGGTCACCGGCTGTTGACTGTCCAATTTAGAAAGCCCTACTCGGCACGTAAATAAAGCTTTTGAAACATTGACGAATGGAACTGTTTCGAAGTAAATTCATATTTCAATCTTCAATTAACCAATCTACACACACACACACGCACACACAAATATACACAAATACACATATATATATAAAATACGGTTTCACACACCCATGTATCAATAATTTCATGTTAATTCTCGAATTTATCTAAGTTGCTTAGCAACATCTTAACAACGTTGTATATTTTCCTTCTTCTCTCTGACTGTTCGTTTTTTCTTTCTATTTTACCTAATTGCTTTTAACTATTTATCTGTTTATTACCAAAAAATCTCATTCATTTTACCATTTTTGTTTTTGTCATTCTGCTTTTCATCCCGGCTTCGTCTTTTTCCCTCCCTATACCAAATTATTCTTTTTCGTTCTAATAGTTTTCCTCTTTATTATTCCGTACTTTCCTCTTTTTGTCGCCTCGTTTTGTTTTTTTTCAACGTGCATTTCATTCATCTTAATTTATTCTTTCTTCATTTATTTTTTCGGGTTAGATTTCGTCTAATTTCTATTCCAACTTACATATCTTCATTAAATTTTGTTTAATTCATTCTTTCTGCAGTTTAATGCAATCTGATCCGAAAGCATTCTTTTATAATTTTCATTCAGTTTTCAATACTAAAATTTATTATTTCATTTTTCATCTCAGTTAATTCTTTTCCCTAATTCTTTCGTTCGTTTCATCGCATATTTTGTCTTTCTTTATTCACTTCCGCCTGACTTTCGTTTTATCATTTTTCTCCTTTCCAATCTTACTTTTTCTATACTCTTCATTTTTTTTGTGAACTTTCTTTTATAATTTAGCATTTCTTCTCTTTACCTCCACCACTTTTCATTCTTTTTTTCTCATTATTTTTTTCTTCTTTTTTTTTTTTTTTGGTTTTGTATCCTTCATCGCCCCGACATATTTCTCCGTTTTTCTCTTTTTAGTTTTCTCTCTTTTTCTGTCTCTCCTTTCTATTTTCCTGTATCTTTCCTTTTCTTTTTTGTAAATTTTCTTCCTGCTTTCACACTCACTTTTCTACATTCTTTCTTCCGTCTTTTATTTTTTTCCCCTTTTAGCTTAATGTAAAGCTAAGCTTGTGCCACTCGCTTAACGATCCTCTTTGCCCAACCACGCTGTTCTTACCCCATCTTTCTTTCCCTCTATTGTGGTTACTCCGTTAAAAACCTGTTGCACTCAGCTACATAAACGAAAACCTACCTGTTGCTTACAAGGCAGAGACGATTTAGTATGAACTATTAGAAAACAGGGAATGAACTGACATTATACGCATATAGTCGCAAATCCACACGCATTCTGGACATGTGCGACATTAAACTGAGATTAGTAAAATATCTTCTCTGGAATAATAGCACGCAGTTTGACATAATTATAAAAGTGAACGCTGTAATAAACTTTCTCTCTCTCACGCACAGAGGGAAGGAAATTTTTCATTCTCTTTCTTGCTGTAATTATGTGTGTCTGTATACTCGAGCCCACGTGCAGTTTAATAGTTTTATACTAATAGACAATTACATACGTGTAGATATGCAGATATAAACACATAGATGCAGAGTTATATGTAAAATTTTGTACACATATATAATAATACCGAAAATTATTTTTATCATTGAATATGCACATGCATAGTTTGTATTAATGTGAATATCAACTTGTATTAATACTGAAATGCACTTGGGAAACTATCAGGATAAACAGGACATTAAAATATATATACACACACGAATAAGAACGAGTACTTGCGAATGTTTAACTATTTCCCTTGTTTATATCACAGATTTATATGAATGTTTTGAATATGTTTTTTGTTGTTTAAAAAAATTGATATTTATAGAAATATTAAGTCCCCTGTGTGTGTGTGTGTGTGTGTGTGTGTGTGTGTGTGTGTGTGTGTGTGTGTGTGTGTGTGTGTGTTGAAATGAAATCATTTTGTTATTTCTACCCTAAGTAGATTAAAACATTCACTGGGATTCAGTTTTCTTTCTCTTAAACTGGTTGCTACCCCAGGTTAAAAGTTGAGTCTACCCTGCTATTTAACCCATAGCTGAGGGAATAATAGCTAGATTCCAGATTTTCTATTTGTGCGGAAGTCAATGCAACATTTCATTCGCCGACTTCATTTTAAGCGCTGATAACCGTTATGCAATCCCTCACACACATTTATCAGATAGTGCTGAAATGTTCTTAGCCCACTTACTTTCTTAATTTGACTACATGTTAGTATCCTAATGAGAATCTTTTGTTAGTAAGGCCGAGAATCTATTAGCTCGCACTCGTATATATTGATATTGTTGAATTATAAACTCGATTAAACAAATTTTTGATGGTTAACAAATGTTTTTATTAAATAAGCCACTTCTACGAACACCCACCTTTAATAATTTGTACAACTGAATAATGACCAAGGATAATATTAATTACACTTTGATAATTAAAATTAATCTTCGGTTTTGTTGTAAACAACTTCTGCATAGATAAAAATAAATTTTATTTTTGGGAGGCACACATTTGATACTTTTATATCTCCAACGTGTTGGTAAGATGTACAGCGTCCTTGTGACATTTTTTTCTTCCTAAGTTTCATTCTCTAATGTTTCATTCAAAAGCTGATTTGTCTTTGTGTCTGAGTGAAACACACACACACACACACACACACACACACACACACACACACACACACACACACACACACACACACACACACACACACACACTCGATAACATTTTTTCCGCAACTTCGTATGCTTAGGACATTACGATTATTCATGCTTTCATTTGAATATTTATAAATTTGAATCTAGGCTCCACTCTTCCATAACTTCCCTGAACAAAATGAAGTTGTTGGAAGTAAACTAATTTTAAAAAGCCCATTCTTACAGTACGCACATAAAAAAAACGAAATATACCAATTTATTCTAATTAAAGCAAAAACTTTTGAATCCTTTTTAATTAATTAGAATATACTTATTAACCTTCGATGAATCTGGTACAGACGCGTAATGGAGAACCCATTGAAGACTGATCTCATTTATAAACCTGTAAGATAAATCCATAAAGCAGGATGGTGTATAAAGATTAGTCTGGCAAAAGGCCATTACAATACAGAGACATCATGCAAAGATTGAACACGAGAGAAGGGGACATTCTTATTTTGCAACAGAACAGATGATGTTACCGCCCTCTTAAAAAAAAATAGCATGTCACAAAATTTCAGTTGTTTGAGGTGAGTCAAATATTCGATCGATAAGATTATTACTCAATTTAAATAATGTAAAAAGCGACACAGATACGCTTGTGAGCATTAGAGGTAGATTATGCCGCTTTAATAAACATTCAGAATACAAGTTATTGTTTGCGGCGGGAAATACGGCGATGAAATGATGTCTACTTTCTTGCAATAAATATAGTCTAATAATTATTATGCTTATATATATATATATATATATATATATATATATATATATATATATTGAAACTAAGTTGTTGAACTCGTAGGTTTATTTACCTTTTTGTTCATGCATTTACTTTTATAAAGAGTGCTCGATACAAATGTACAGCGTTATACTGTATATATATATATATATATATATATATATAATCCCTGTAGTAGTGAAGACATAATAATGGTGCCTTCACGAAACTTCGAAATCGGCATGACTGCTCAGTTAAGTGACAAACTGCCCCACATCAACCTTATTAACGCTCTATCTCAATATCAAGAACTTTACAGCAAAGAACCTGCTTTTCAAAATATCTTTTTATCAGTAAACCACTAAAAAAACAACAATCTTGGCAATAAACATTATCATAATTTAACACTAATATATATGTTGGCGCGTAACTAATAGTTTAGAAAATGAAAGTTCCGATTAAGAGATTCGGGTTTGAATCTCTACTAGGATGTCACATGATGATCCCAGCGTGCAGTATATTTGGGAAATGTTTGTAAAATATATAGTCGACCGAAGCTTTGCGTGTGAAATTGAAATCTATCTATCTTTGTGGCATCGTTTGAACGTACTGGGTTAGTTAAACTATTAATCCTTCCACATTATGCGCCGATTCACAGAAATTAATTCAGGTACGCAGTGAACAGTTGCAGTATAAACCACAGGTTGTTATGTGGGTGTTGAAAAAACACAAGCAGACTGGAAAAACAAAAAACACGTTCCAATACCCTTGAATGGTAGTGTGTGTGTGTTTTTAACAGAACAACATTTTGTTAATTGAGAAGTAACTTGTTAACAGCATCCAGAAAGCTGTTTTTGAAGATGAAATTGCGACTGTTATCGTGAAAAATGGTAGTACAGCATATTATCTATAAATGCATATTTATATAAGTATATCGTCTAAATCTATTAAGTGGTTTTAACATATTTCAAGTAAAAAATTGCTATTCATCAAGAAAAGGTTTAATTGACATTGCACATATTTTAATAATGAGAATGTTTTTACTTTTTTTTGTTTACACATATTTCTTTATATAAGAGGCTCGTTTAGAAGTACTCAATTCGGCCATTTGCCAAAATTTAATAAAGTGTCTAAACATAAGAACTGAATCACATCTTGGTTGGACTGAGAATATTTGTTTTAATGTGAGCTGTGTAAAAAGAAACTTTTAAAACAATGTTTACAAGGCGATATAATCACGCAAAGCTTATATTCACTATTTTATGCTTAATTTGCGTTCAAATAAAATTTTGTAAGCATGAGTAAATCTGGAGAAGTATACATATATTCAAGAGGTGAGGACTGAAGTATCCGTGTCCTTCTTCTTGGCGTCCGTTCTTAGTGTTCACGCCGAGGGAGAAAACAAGGTCTTGGATGTTACACACTGCAAAGATTGGTACAATAAAATCTTCCTGTTGCACCTTTCACCTCATTTGACCCTGTGTTGGTCTTGAGCTAAGTTTCTTCAAGCACATGAGCCATAGATACCGTTTCTTTAACAAATATAATGAATATTGACTGCACAGCTGTGGGAAGAATGTCTAGTGCTTGCTTTGCTTGTGACGATGAACTGCTTGCTTTGCAAACCACCATTTCAAATACTGGCTTTTACCTGAACTACAAGTCCCGCAGGCACACACGCTATTGTCTTAAATATCAAGCGGTCGACTCTGAGAGAGACACGAAGAAAGAAGGAAAGAAAGAAAGAGATGAATTTGTTAAGCGTACATAATTGTGTGTCCCATGTCCGCTGGAAATAGTGATCGGCCTCTTAAGAGGTTACGCGAAGGATGGCTTCTCTTGAGTTCAGGCATAAAGGTAAGGGTGGGTGCTACTTTTATCTTTGATCAAATTATTTTATCGATCCCGCATGAGTAAAAGGACTGGACAGTCTTAATGGTTCTATTTCTCGATCCAAGTCGAGAGATCAACAAATGCATGGTTATAGAATATCTACTGATATATTACATTAGATCAACGTTAGTTTACTATCTATCTACCTTTCGATACATATTCGTTTCTTTCTGTCTTCTTTTATCTATATCAGTCTATTCAGATCAGGCAGGTCATCTCATTTTATCTACCTATCCAAGTCCGATCGCAGTATATATGCGATGACATTGTCAACCAGAAATATTAGTGATTCTTCTACTACGAGTGACTTTTCACATGCAGTATGAAGCTGTTTTCGCACGCTGACTTCGAAGACAACTAAACGTGCAGCATTGCATTATGTTGGCGTATACTTAAAGTATACATTCAGTATTTGTGAAAGCAGAAAAAATCACTTTAACTATCCCAGTGCACATATTATTGTATATTTCTACGTTTTAGAATGTCATTATCGCTCTCTCACCATTTACATAAGTTTATTCTTTCTGATTAAGTCCATACACACGCACAATGGAAATCACTAAATGACATAAAATGTTTTATAGATTCAGACACATGCATACACACAAACGATATGTTCTGAGAGAAATTTTCTCAGAGTGGCACAAGACCGAAAGTACTAAGCACTCATTGAGAATCGAACAAGCTACTCGTAAATGCTCTATTTAGACAAGCTTGCTAACCGTTACACCACGAATGGTTCCTACATGTTTCAAAGAGCTCGAAAGTAATTAACTTTTAATGTAGGTTACACACACACACACACACACACACACACATATATATATATATATATATATATATATATATATACAGGGTGTACAGGTGTGCATAAAGTCATTAGATAAATAGTACAATTTATTGAATTAAAAATGGAAACTGGTTACTGTTGAAATGTTTGCATAGTATAAAGTAAATAGTGAAGTTTATATATAAATAAATTTTAAATTAGTAAATTTCTGTCTGGGTCCCTCATTTGTTGCACGAATGACATGTAAATGGTATTCAATTTCTGTTCGTATGTGAAACTTAAAAAAAAACAATTAATTGCAGTCTGTAACATAAAACCATAATATTAATAAAATGATTACTATTATTAAAAAAACTTTAATATTTACATTAATATTTAACAACAGTTTAGTTGCAGCCTCCTCTAAGTTTTTCGTCATAGATTTTGAAATTGTATAAAGGCTTTATGGATACCATGTATTTAAAATAGGCCACTTAAAATTCGGCGTTTCATATAGCGTAGTGGTTATCAATGCAGTCGGTAGTGATAAGCATGCAGTGTTCAAGTTCCGGTCGAGTGTAGTTTTGTTCACTTTCGTATTAGAAATAATTTTGAAAAATATATGAAAATCTCTTCTTTCTCCCGCCATAACAGTCAGAGCTTTATCACCTTGGTTGGCAATCCGACCAGACGAAGGAAAACTTGAATTTAAACCTAAGGAATTTTGTTTGGAGCCTTCATGACAAACTGGACACCATTTGTCTCTTATGAATACTTTGTAAAAGCGTGGCTTGTTCTAAATAAGCCTTCACTACCAGAATAAAATCACTTGTGTGGGTAGTCTGAAGGTTCAGTTTTTAAAAGAATAAGGTGCTCGGTTCTCGTATGTCGAAATCGATAAGAGAGTCTAATACTACACGATTTAAACAAGTTATATTAATTTAAACAGATAAGTCCTGTTTAACCTTTTTTGAAATAAGTTGTTCACATCATGATGAAAATTGTAAACAAACTTAATAGTCCTCAGTACATTATTTTTATATTCATCCGCTCACATTCATGTGTGGGTGGGCGTATCTGCTTCTGAAGTACGATTGTTTCTAAGTTTATCGAGCAAGTAAAAATAACTTATTTCAATGTACATATTAATTAAAAATGGTTCCAATACTGATTACATTTTTCTTAAATGTTGCAATCATAAATAATAATATAATAATATAAATAATAGTATAATCTTGTTTATCAGAGGCATTTCAAAAATGTATTAATGTTAATGAAATTAATTTTAATAAAAGTATCGATTATTGTATGAATATAGCTGAAATAATAATGACGATGATCTGAAATGTATAGGTCTTTTGGTCATGATATTTTGGAAAATAACAAGTTTCATTTGTGCGTAGCATTAAACCGAATAAAACTTTAAAAGTTTCTTGGATTATAAACCTATGTAATTTTCTTTTCCTATTCATTCTATCCTTGTATCTATCTATATTTTTCTGACCATTATTAAAAATATGTATAACTTCTTTAAATTAAAAAGAGCTTGTGTAAATGTATGTCAGAACAGTGTTTACGAGAAATAATAAAAAACAAAAGAAATACTAAATGTTACAAAGGACAGGAAATTCTGGAGCGCCATGATCACCAACGTCCTGAAGGGGCACGAACATGAAATAATCTTTTTTTCTCACAACATTCTATGTATCTCTATCTTTAATGTTCTATCCATTATTTTGTTGAATTTGGATTAAGAGTCCTCTTAGGACAATCTGTACAAGATAAGGGGTTTCCAAAAACAAAATTATTTGTAAGTGTATGTTTTTTGTAATATAAACATTTTCATTGTCACATATTGTTCCTAGTTGAAAATGTTTATTCTGCTATGTCTCCAAATCTTAACGATAACACTTCCTTACACTTTCTAAATGATTTTGTTATGAATTTAAAGAACGGAGACGCTAAATCTTATTCTTTATTTAAGGGGAAGGAACATGATTTTAACGTATTCTTTCGATCATCATCACAATCTTTTGCCCGACCTACTCTCCGGTCTTTTTGATATAGATTTTGTCCCCATCACTTCTTATTATATCTGACTTCCAGCCCTGAGATTTGAACTCGAAAGTCTTTATGCTAATCTATCTTCTGAATGGTATCTCACTGCTATTTTCGTATTGGTATTGATGTAAGAAGTAAGTCGGGTGTTTTATGAGGACAAAGTGGTAGGAATATTTTTGTATTCAGTCACATCTGATGGATGTCAGATGTCACAATAAATGAAGTAGCGGGCGTCACTGGATAAAATAAAAGCTTTTATTAAAATATACATACGTTAGAGAATGCGGGATACCCATAAAGAAAACCGAAGACTCTTTCAGAATGTTGGGATAAAAATAACAATGATGAGGATGCTAGTTCGAAAAATTAATAAATAGCAACAATACTTTGCCTTAAAATTTAACTTAAAAACTGGACATGTAATGCAAATTCATTCTTTTGCTTTTTCTTTTTTGTTTTATCAAAGTTTTTTTAAAGAGAGTAGCGGTGGGGTGTGAAAGATAAACATGAAGTGAGGGAGTATTCTATACGGCTATGTGAACTGTGGTGACCCTGTTGTTTTTCAATAAGTTTTTTATCAGGAAAAGGAAACTTCAGGCAAAAAATGGAACGAAAACAAATGGATATAAATATTGTCAGGAACTTTCTGTAGATTTTCTAACAAATTCTCTTGGAATCCATTAGGCTACATTTCCGAACACATGGTCCACTTAAAAGATACCAATTTCCTTCATCTAAAACAAAGCTATGGCAAGTTCAGCATTATATATTTTTTATTGGGGAAAGGACTGGAGCCTAGGAACGAAAAAGGACATTGAATTCTGATTTTTAGCAAAAGGTCATAACATAATCTTCAGTACCGGATTAAACTTAAACAAATCTATCTATAAACATTTTTTAAAAATTTGCTTTCATTTCATTAAATGCAAAGAATAAAGTAATTTCGAATTAACTTGTGCATGATGACACGCTTTTCAGTTTTGGAAATGTATGGGACACAGTTACAGCACCCGTGAACGCATGCTTATGACAAATTCCATTTTTGTATATAAACATGCACAACAGTTTGCACGTGGGTGGAGGTAAGTAAACAAGGTCGACATGTCCCGTTAAACAGGCACAAACTGGCGGAAGACGTCAAATCACGTTTACTTGAATTTGGGGAAATTTAAACGTTGCTGTTTTACAGGGCTTCGGGGGAGAACGAAATAAAGTGTTGTTTATCTTTTCCATCAACTCTAATGATTGTTGGCATTGCTACCACAGATCATGATGCTGAAGATCATATAATGACGACGGTTTAAAATACATGTGTCCTCTTTGAAACATATAATATCAGCATTTGATAGTTTTTTCTATTTATTGGTAAGTACAAAAAATGAAACAAATCTTTTTCCTTTTTACGGTTTTTAATTTATTTGTTTGAAAAGATTTTTCATGAATAATTTTTCGTTTTTATTGAATTCGTGTATTTTATAGTCATTACTTCTTAATTACTGCCTTACAGAATTTAGTTTAATAACAGCAAAATGATAGATGCCCTCACTTCCACTCTCTCTCTTTCTCTCTCTCTCTCTCTCTCTCTCTCTCTCTCTCTCTTTCAGCAGGTTAAGCGATAATATGAAAATTAATGACTTTCAGAATAAACTAGAAGTATTTTGATAAACTTAAACTAATCGTAAATCTGTGATAATTCTCTTTAATTAAACCAAAAGTATTAAAAACATACCCCTAGAATAAAACAATAAAAGTGTGCTTTAATTGCCACTTAATTTGATATAGTCTAATTTCAGATTAAAACTCTGATACCTTTCCTTAAAAATTGATTACATTTAGAGATTATTGAAAAATGTTTCATTAAATTTCTCGTAATAGCCACCAATATGTAGATACATTGCTGTGAAAAATCCGATAAAATAAAATGCTAAAATAAATCTGAAAATCCTTACAGAATCCTAGTTATTTATAATTATTTTATGACCTCCTTTTGATTTCTGTATAGAATGACGTGTCATTACCAGGGACCTATGGTGAGACAAGTTAGTATATATATATATATATATATTGTTTCCAAAAATTCTGATGTTTGTTAACATGTACAGTGCTTACTGTACTTATTCTTTCTTCATATTGGATGAGCATTGTGGTGCAGTGGATATCGGCTCGGAACGTGAAATCGGAGAACCGAGTTCGTATTCTAGTTGAATTCATTGTATTCACTTACGCGCAAATATCCCTGGGAAAAGCATTAATCCATTTCTTCTGTTCAGCTATGGGTTAAATAACAATAAAGATCTGGTGGTTTTAGTTGCTGACTAGTCTACAGTAGAAAATAATGACAATCTATTGCAGGATAATCTTCTGCCAGTTCGGGCATATATCTTTCGAGACATAATCGCCCATGCGTGTATCAAGTTTGGCACAACTGTCTGATATTGATAATACTTTCTTGAGTAGATGAGCAGTTTTACACAGTTAACTCTTCTAAAAAGTTTTTATATTCTAAACAAGTATATTTTTAAACAGAAAAAAATTTCTTCACTGATATATACTTGTTTTATTATGGCACAAATGCACACACAGACATCTATCTGATAAATATGAGAAACAGCACTGTATATAACTAAGCATATTTTGTCAATCATTTCCCTACTTTCATTATTTTACGTGTTATAAACCTTGAAACTTATTTCAGATTGTAGAATATTGTTTGGTCCTTTTTTCACTTTTTTCCCCACTTACGTATTTACCGGATCCGACGCTGCTTAATTTTTCAGTGTGGTCTAACTGTAGACCACATAATTGGAACAAGTATCCAGCTAAGCTACGTTTATCCTCATTTCTATGGATAGACATCAAATTTTAAAATATTTACAATTCCTTTGAAAAACTGTGATTGTGTTTCCTTTTGATTGGATTTCGTCAACGTTTTATTTCTTTTGCATATCGAAAAGTTTTCCCGTTGTTTTAAGGGAAATTGTTTAGCCAGTATCTTGATTATTATGCTTGTAGCCTTCTGAACATTGTTTTGCTATCGCCAGGAACGATAGTGAATTTAAATAATTTTCAACCTACAATTTACAGTATGCACATTCTGGTCTGATACTGAAGGGAAACTTAGTATCGAAGAAGTATTTGATGAGCAGATTTATTATGCAAGAAAAACTTTTACGAACTTTTAAAAACTCGAAAAAATAAGAACAACAACGAATTACATTTCTCAACACACACACACACACACACACACACACACACACACACACACACACACACACACACCAAAATGTTTTATTAAATAAAATAGATATATTATGTCTATTTATTATTACACTGATCCTTTCCAGTTCTCTATCAGTTTCTTGAAGTTAAGATAAAATTCATTATGTTTTTCTTACCCAAGATCATCTTCAGAGGTAAATTGCAGTGTAACTGTGTTTAAAAAAGCATCGGTATAAAAATAAATATCCATAGTATTATCTCTGTCTAATATGTATATATATATATTTTTTTTTTCTATAATGATCTGACTCTATCAAGAAAATTTATTAGACTGAACAAGAACAACAATAATAATTCCTGATATGGACAAAACACATAACGTAGGAGTTTCCCATTTTATCATAAAATTACCCACTGTTCGTCTGATATGTAGATTTCTGTATTATATATTTGCTATTTTTGGTTATAGAATTATCAAACATATTTTATGATTTAGGATTTGATATTTTATATGCACGTATGTATTCTATGTATAACTATATATATGAAAATATGTTTATACATGAATATATATCTGTGTAGACATTCTCTAATTATAACGTTTATTAGCAAACATAACTATCAATAACTTCTTCGTTTTTTGCCGTTTAGTTTATCCGCCTTCTGTAAAATGCTTCATACATGATATTGAGAACTATTCATTCATAAATATAGCAAATTTAACCCTTTGAATCCTCCCAACAGATGCATTCAGTATATACATTTGTATACAAAGGCCAGTATACTGATCGTTTGGGCTTAAATGATTAAAGCGATATAATTAAACATACGTGATTTCAAAGCCTTAGTCAATGCATAATGCCTTTCCACTAATTTATCAAATTATCAAGGACCCTCAACTGCAACTTATTTACGTTTTGATAATTGTTATATATTGTATGTATGAAATTAACCGTTTCTATGCAGGAAACCTTCGGGATTCATTGAGAGAATAGTTAACTTGACTGTCGGTTGCAATTTAATAAAAACTTTCTCTTAAAACATTTTTTTTCTTAAGTTCACTAACTGTAAACGCTATATTTACTACTTATGTGGTTCTTTTAAAATCTATTGTCTACTGTAATGTGGAAAGTCAACCTCTTGATTATATTATCATTTTCCCTTCTAGTTACATCTGCTATCTATTTTAAAGGTTGTTGCTATTAGAAGTTTTTAAGTTTCTAAAAAAGAGCATGAGTATCTTTAATAAAACCTTCTTCAGTTTTGCTGGTGCTTTAGAAGAGGCAGCATACCTGGTTCAAGGGTTCTCGTTCATTTTGTCTATCAGGACTACAATGGTAAAAGAAGACCAAGTAGTGATGATATGTTATTGAGGGCCACTACTTGGTCTCTTTCTAAAGAAGAACCCTGACAGAGTAGCCCAAGAGTTACAAATTAGAGGAGATAAGAGGCGACATATTAAGAGGTGACATCATTGTGAAAACCACTGGCAGCCATTTCTGAGTTATATTGGCCATATATGTAGGGCCTAGAATATCTACGCACATTCCTAATCAAGATCATCGTTACCAGAAGTTCGATGTAGGTGGGAGCATTGATCTGAATGTGCAGGAAAACGTGGGTTAAAATTGTTCACAGCCCTATGGATAATCACAGACGATGAGAGCATTTCTTGCTTTACCATGCGTAGTTCCATGGGGTTTGCGCAGAGCCAACTTACGTTGCTCTTACTATTGTTAATTCGAGAAAATTCTTTTTTTCAGGTATAAAGTATTGTGGAATCATATTGTAGAATTCGTCTTTAAATGTCGTATGTAGGTTAGTCTATATAACTTATTTTGATCAGAGATATTTATGAATTAATTTTAATAGCAATTTTTTCTGAAACAGTACGATCCTTTAAAATTTAGACAATGTGTATTTTCTTGGGTGAATAAAGTTCTTTATTCAGCAAAAAAAGTGTTTTTTCTTGCTTGGATACTAAAAATAATTATTTTAGTGCGAACGTTTAAGACGATAGTCTTACTTAAAGCACACAATTTCTGCTAATTTTCCTCAATATCTTTAAGGAAAATTAGAAGTCATTTTTCATGTATAACGTTTTACATTAATCAATTATGACTATAAGTTCATGAACTTTTGTTTTCGGAATTTGCATTCTATTTAGAACTGAAATCCCACAACTAACTACAAAAGCATGCTCACTAGAGATTTCCCACGCAAAGAAAAGCACGAACATATTGTAGGATATCTATTCTTTCTTTTTCTTTACTCACTCAATTGATGTTATTAGCATCATTTACCAGCTTCGTAGAATGAAATTGCAAACTTTTCAGATCTAAATATTAGCTAACGTCAATGAGCAAGCCATAAATGTCGTTTCAATCATAAAGCAATGAGAATAATGCAACTACCTGTGCACAAAAAAAAAAAAAGAAAAAAACATGCGTTGTCAGTGCAAAGCAGTATTCTAACGTTTGGTCACTAAAATACTGATTTTGCAAAGTGGATCTGCCCGATAAAATTTTAAGCCCTCTTTATCAAGTATCACCAATATAATGCTCGTCAGGGTAAGCGAAATCTATTGATTTCATATACAGATATCATACTTATAATTAACTTAAATACGCTACATTGAGAACGCAAATAATTGACTCCAACTCGCTCTCTCTCCTTCTCTCTCCGCCTTTCTCATAAAATGCGTGTATTGTGGCGGTTATCGGATCAGAAAGAGAAATCGGTGACTACAAAAAATTAAAGACTGTCATTTAACTGGTTGATGTTGCCTTCGGCATCACAAATCCAGAGTTTGTTTCGTAGGTAGATTTTCTCCCTTCACTCTTTTCCGCCCACTCTTCAAATTGCGGAAAAACCCTGAAGAGTTGACAGAAAAAAAAAAAAAACACTTCCGATACGCTGGAATCAGAATGCCTAAGGTAACATCAATCAACTAAGTGACTAACTTTTTACTTATATTAATTCTACATCTTTTATATCGAGCAGTTTTTTGCAAAGTCTGCTTGCCTTAAATGCCTTCCCATCAACATTCTACTGACTGTCAGCAATTTTGGCTTCCCACAATCTTTCAGGTCGATTATATATATATATATAGTGGATGTTTGCTTATTGCATCTTATGAGCGATTTCTGGTTGAGTCCAGATTGAATAGCATGGTCCAGATTGAATAGCATAGTCCAGATTGAATAGAATAGATTAAATATATGCTACTGACCTTTGATATCACTTGTATTGGCTACAGGCTAAAAAATGCCAAAACGTGAATATTAACGTCAACTACCAGAGGTTGCAGTCTGTTTTATGCAAAACACAATCGTCAGGATATATGGTATAAATGGACAATTGTTTGACTTAATCGAGTTTGCTTTCAAATCGCACAGTGAAGGTAGTATTGAACGGACACGCCTCCCAATACTATCACACGAACGTGGGAGTTCCTCAAGGCTCTATTCTAGGACCTAAGCTTTTCCTTATCTACATTAATGATCTCCCCGATGTAATAAGATCCCAAGTAGGCATTTACGCTGACGACACTACGGTTTACTCTCACTTCGAGCAAAAATCTGCCGAGGCCAACAAAGTAAACCTCGTTGCCGAGCGTGAAAAGGACCTCCAATCCGTGGTGGACTGGGATAAGAAATGGCTCGTGAATTTTTATGCTTCTAAAACGAAACTGCTATCTATTAACCATCACTGACAACCGTTCCTAATCCCATTAGCAGAGATCAGGCTAGTCTCCCTGAAATTAAAACACTGCACCTCCTCGGCTTAACTCTCACAACAGACTTCAAGTGGAATGACTATATAATGTCCATAGCTAAATCCGCTGCTAAGAAAGTCGGTTTACTGTATAAGGCCAGGAAGTATTTCTCGTCTGAAACAATCTCACACATATACAAATTTACCATCTGACCGTGCATTGAGTAGTGCTGCCATATCTGGTCGGGTGCTTCCTGCTACCCACCTAGAGGTCCTTGACAAAATCTAACGGAGAATCTGTAATGTGATCGATCTCGACTTGGCAGCTTAGATACAGTCACTTTCTTACCGGCGCAATGTGGCTTCTCTGTGTCTCTTCTACAAATACATTCATGGCTTCTGCTCCGATGGACTTAGCTCACTGGTGCCCACTATATATAAATTTACTCGTGCCACATATTTAACAACTAGCTACCACTCTTTTACTGTGAAACTAATAAAATGTAAACACAAATTCTACTCCAACAGCTTCTTTTCTCGCACTTCCGCCTGTAAAATTTCCTTCCATTTACTTGCTTCCCCTACGGCTACAATCTCCAAAAATTTAAATGTAAAGTCAATAGTCATCTCCTATCTCACTAACTTTCACCCTCTCTCTTATGCTCCTTTTTCCGTCCACTTCACTCTCATTAGTATTATCAACCTTCTCTTACTCACTTTCTGATACCCCTAAACCTGTCACTCTTTCTCATAATTTTGCTCCTATGTAACCACCTACACAACAGTGCCAGTAAAATACCTTGCTTGGGGCGATACGATTATATATATATATATATATATATATATATATATATATATATATATATAAATTATACTTTAGACATTGTACGAACTACGAAGTATTATTTATTTTATCCATTGCTCTATTTTTATATTAAGCACTGTTTAAATTAATGTTTTGAACGTTGGAAATATTTTCTTCGTTTCTTACTCATATATATATATATATATATATATATATATATATATATAAGCGATGATAGATAAATAAAAATAAATTGACAAATTTATTAGTTAAGTATTGTTTTGAGATATTTGGTCAATAATGTTGGATCAATTTGACTAAATTGAAGGTTTAGGTTAAGTGCATTGAGAAAGAAAGACATTATCTAGGGAAATAAATATTTAGTGTGTAAAACATTTTGCTTGAGGCTTATTGATGTAACTACGTTCAGGACTTGAAGATTGTGTTATGCATGAAAATCTGAGACAAGATATCGGTGAGTAAGTATAATCTATATTTAATAGCTGTTTTATTATATCGAGTACTATTCTATATATATATATATATATATATATATAAAGCACTAGTTTTAATTGTTACGACGGTTGTAGTTTATGCTCAAGCAATGGTAACAATCAGAACGTTTTATTTTTCTAAAAGAAGGTTGTGTTTTTCTCTTTAAATATTGGTTCAAAACCATCTTCTTTTGCAGCAGACAGTCAATACAGCCTCTAATAACTACATTGTAGAAATATCTCTGTAAAGAGTTGATTGACAGTGAGAGAAGAATAAAGAAAGTAAGAGAGAGAGAGAGAGAGAGACAGAGAGAGAGAGAGAGAGAGTGAGTGAAGAATGGCGCAGAATGTCTACACCTACACAAAATGTTCTGTCACGTTTTTGACAAGCAATAAGTCAGTGTGGGGTTCATACGCTCTGCGCTCATTGAAATCACTTTTTCCGTGTGAGACATTTTAACTTAATGACCAGAAGTAAGGTATAGTTAACAGTAAAAAATAACAGTTTTACATTGTTAAATGTTTTGGGGTAATTGATTTATAAAAGATGTAAGAAATTATTATACTAACATTTTGTGACAGATTTAATTACTATAAATATATTCCTGCCCACACCTATATATATATATATATATATATATATGTCAAGCTGTCAACCATTTCTAATATTCTAAATATTGCTTCAGGGATGAAACCGAGTCCTCATGCGATTTTGATTCAATGTTCTTACTATTTATGTCTAAAGATGCTCTCTTCTCTTTATTAAGCACTATTCTCACTTAATATAGCTTATTCTAAATATCATATAATGTGCACACATCATTGATTGATACTTATATTCACCTGTATTTACAGTTTAGCTTTAGTACATAAAATATCTCAGTTTAGCTTTAGTCCCTAAAATGTCACTTTCTCACTTTCGAGTTGCTCTGGCAATACTCTGATGTCCTAACCTTGAAATAAGACCGTCATTATCCCAAACTTGTACGTGAATAATCCTTAATAGATTAAAACGTGATAATCAAAATTACAATGACAGTTCACTTCAGAGGAAATGAGAGCGGACGAATTTATTAGAATTTAATATTTGTGCGTTATTATTCCAGTGGATATCTGGGATTCGAGTTCGAATTCCAGTTGAATTCCTTGAATTCACTTATGCGCAAATGCCCTTGGGAAAGGTATTTTTCCGTCTTTTCTCTCCAGATATGGGTTAAATAACAGGACAGATTGGGTTCTATACGTTTGGCTGGCAACCAGTTTACCGCAGAAAGTAATGGCAACTTACTGCGGGATAATCTTCTACCCAGTCAGTCATGTCACTTTCGAGACATGATCGCCCAAGCGTGTATCACGTATGGCACTTAACCTACTGATATGCACAAATGTACATGAGCGTTGTGGCGCTGTTAATATTGACTCGGAATGAGAAATCGGAGTGCCGAGTTCGAATTCGAGTTGAATTCGTTGCATTCACATATGAGCAAATATTTTTGGGAAAGTTCTGAATCCGTCGCTTCTATCTCCAGCTATGGGTTAATTAGCAGAACAGATTGGGTTCTATATCGTTGGCTGGCAAAAAGTCTACCGCAAAAAATAATGACAACTTATTGTTATTATAATCATCTGCCCAGTCATTCATGTCTCGAAAGCGACATGCTCGTCCAAGCGTGTATCACTTATAATACTGACTGATATATAAAAAACGTTTTAAAAACATGCTTATTCTAAAAGAGCTGAACATTTTCAAAAGTATTTTCTAAATGTCATATCCTTTCAGAATGTAGATAAAATTTAGCTCTCAACTTTTTTCTTTATCTTTGAACTGCCATCTTGGGAAAGATAATAGAGTAGTTCCATGTTGCTTTTTCCATGGTTGGAAATTCAGACTTTTCTTCTCTTAAGCTAATTGCTAGTCAATAATACATATATATCTATTCTGTTATTTAACCGAAAGCTGTGAATATAAGAGATGGGGTTACTCCTTTTCAAATATTCATTTGTGCGAAAGTGAACATAAGTTTTACTTCCGATTTAAGCGAAACGTAATCTTTATTTTGTTGCAATTATTTTGATAAAATTGAGTTACTCATGCTTTTCGATGAAAGCTTTTACATTTCATAATATATCATTTTTTGAAAATAAAGGAATTCTCTAAATGTTTTCAAAAATTTATAGAAATAATTTTAAAATCTGTACCAGAATGATTTTTGCACTAAAAACATCATGTTTCGTTTTTCATAATGATTTTTTTCTTTTTTTCGTAAATTTGATAATCTCAAAATCCCTTTCATTAAAAAGTGCCTTCTACTTTGCTTTTAATAATTATCTCTTATATATTGCGATGTATATTCTATTAATTAACAATAATGTTTTTCTTTCACGTGTTTCAATAATTTTGCAAACGCACGATTTTGCTACGGTGAGCTTTCAAATTACTATGGCAATACGTATATGTCATAACCTTGAAATAAAACCGATATCAGCCCAAACTCGTACGTGAACTGATATTCCTAATAGATTATGTCATCCCAGCAGTTGTAGATACGCAAGAAGCAGTACGAGTAGTATAAAACAGAGATGGTAGCTTTGTTTGCTCTACGAAATTTATTTTTAAAAAAAGAAATGTCTGCCAAACCTGACTATGGTGTTGTAAAATTGTAATGCTTGTAAAATTCAGCGAAAATTATAAAATCATTTTTCCTGGTGGGCGGGAAGTGTCAACTCTTTTTTCCCCGATATTGGTAAAAGGTGCAGACTCAAAAAAGATTCAAAACTCCGATGTGAAATTTGAAAGGAACCAATATATAAAATTATAGGCTTTAAAAAAATAAGATACATTATACAAACTTTCAATAATGGAAAAAATAAACTTGAAGGTAATACAAAAACTTTAAATAAATTTGAAAATACTCTGTAAAAAAGTTGCGCCCACCTAAGTGAATGACGGAAAACAGAAGGGGATATTTTTGACTTGTGTCAATGCAGATTTTAATTTTTTTCTTTTTTAAAATATTGTTATATCCCCAGGTTTCACTTTATCCCATTTTCTATTTGCTTATGTGAGAAACATCCCAGCTTATCTAAAGATATCAGACAAAATAGCTTTACTTTCTGGAACCTTATTTCTTTTTATACCTTCAAGACGAAAATCATGACTCTTAGTCTCCTGACTTCTTGGAAATATCTTCTAGTTGGAAAAATATTATTTTCTTTTAAATTATCTATTGTACTGTCTTATACATCTTTTAAGAAGCTTCAGACAGGCCTTAATCTTAAATTTACGTGGCTGAAAGTTACTTTTTGGACCAGACAATAAATGCAAAAAGTATATATTTTTCAAGCTTCACCAAATTATTTTCATTTTTTAAAATCCAGTTTTAAATTTAATACTAACAGAAAAAATTGTATTAAATTTATTTTTTATTAACCGTCTGGCATTCTTTAAAATACACGTTTTTTCAATGTAAGTGTAAAAATCACTCTATTATATTTATTTATTTACATATTTGTTTTTTAATTACTATTTTTTAATTAGTTAATATTACATATTATAAAAATATTACTAAGTTTTCATTCTGAATCTTGATAGAAACTTGTGGAAAAGATATTGAGGCACAGTTATTCACCGGTCTCTTCTCATTGATTGCAGCTTGCATTTATAGTTTTGTTTCTATTCATCCGTTTTGTTTCTCGTTTATTCCTTTTCGTCCTTTTGCTTTCTTTTCTACATTGTTTGTGCTATCTATATTTTTATACATTACTTTACTTCTATAATAAATCCTCATATGTTGTTTTTATTCTCCTTTTTTATTCGTTTCCATATCATTAATGATTTCAATATATTTGTGTTGTCTTCCTTTATTTTGTTGTTTCGTTTGTTCTTAATTGTGATTTTCGATTCTAATATTTCTTCTTGTTTTTTCTTTCCTTTCTTATTAATCATGTCATTCAACGTTAAACAACAAGACATCAATATCAGATTTCGTTTCTATTAACAACTGACATGGATTTTTACGTGAGGTGACCGGAACAAGTATTTTCAATCAAAGTAATTTTCTTCTTTCGTTAACCATCCTATGTTTTCTTTCGAGACAGCGATCCCATTATGGTTATAATGATCTTATTTTTAAGCAGATTCGATCAAGACCTAGCAACATAAAATCACAGGAAAAATTCTAGCCATACTATATCTACTCACGCAAAGACTTGGACTTTTTCACTTATTGTTGTCACCGTATTCATAATTATACGTCAATGTTTACTATTCATGTTCTGATGAATAGAACATATTTTTGATAGATATTGATTATAAATACTTCGAAATATGTCATCATATGTAGCATATACTTAACTTATTTAGCTTAAACTTATTAAACGTGTGTTTATGGCGTTTGAACGAATATATTATCACGCATGAATATAAACTTATCTTCTAATTCATTTCGATTTTATCTTCAACAGTCATTATTCGATTTACCCATAGCGGCTCTTTTTATACTGTTGTTGGTGTTAATCCTCCTTGCCTTTAGTATTAATATTTCGTTTCCGCACAATATCTGATGTAGGTTACTAGAAAGAAATTTCATTTTGGGAAAAAAATTATTCTAAGAAAATTTGTTTGTTTCGTCATCAATTTAATCATTTTCGAAGTGCTCTTACTGCTTTCTGTAATGAATTTTCCAAATTCTAATCCAATATCTGCAAGATCTTTTTCGTTGTTTTTTCTTTTTTACGGTCCCACGCCCAGTGCTCTAAAGATCACTGCCACTGTAATTGCTTTCTTTGCGCTATTACTTTCTAAACTGTCAACATTTTCACACTTTATATCATTTCAGTTGTTGGTTTTCCTCATTTTTATCTATTTGCTTTTATTTCTCGTTTTAATAGATAGAAATCTTCTATCAGATATATATACTTTTGTTTGTTTGTTTGTTCGTATCTGAATTACTGTTCTTAATTATAATTATTTCCATTATTTGGTTATTGTTGTTATAATTGTTTTTGTTACTTCTGATTAGGGCCGTTTTTCTTAGCATTTGTTTTAGTAGCGTTAACAAAAGTTAACATATTTAGTCATCGTAATTTAAAATTTTATCCAGTTCATTACTAAATGAAAACCTTTGTTTGCACAGTCCTTATTGTATGCCTGTTTCTATTTAGCCTTATCCTGTTTTTTGTTTTTATATTCTTTGAACCAGCTTGATGTATTCACTTTCATCTTTTCTTTACAAAAGTGATATTATTATTATTATTATTGAGTGAGCGTGGCATAGCAACAAAGTGTTGCTAAAGTAGTCGAATATAGACATAATGACATCCAATCTGATAAGAGTATACCAGATATATGCTGCATCATAGCCAAATGTCAGCTATATGCTGACAGGTCCTGAGGAAATATTGTAAGTGGGGTCAACACAGAAATACCTAGAGGTCGTGTAAATGTGTCCAGACGGATTTATATTTCAGATGTACCATATACTTGGACAAGACTTCCATCTTGTCTTGGGTGGCTCATCCTACAAACCGTCCTTTTGTTGCCCTATTTCTCCTGTTCATTTAAAAAATGCATAGTGCGTTAACCTCTAAAGAACATTCCCAATTGCTTATAGTCAGACTACTGAAAAGAAAATCTAGGGTACTAAACAGGATATTTACTGTAGCTAATTTTAATTCAGCAATGTATGTTAATACCTTTAATATTAGACGCCATAAGAACCAATCCTGATGTATTATTATTGAATGATAGAACAACACACTCATTTAAAATATCTTAAATTCGTGTAACCCAGTTTTTTTGGGGATCGATTAATATATTGTCTTATTGTATATCTGCGTGTTTTCTCAGTATACTTATTAATTTCAACATTTATTGCAAACAACTTCATCTATTCCTCTGATCTCGACTTCTACTTTGCACCGAATCTAGAGATTGTTCCCTGCACTACAAGGAATGCGTGTCTGAATCTAATCTATAACTTTTCCTAATTACTATGTAAGTTTTTTTAAGTACCAACCTATTCCATTTCTAACTTATGATCCGTTGGAACAGCCATGATATGACTGAATTTCTATTTGAGTTGGTACAGCCTGTTTGAATCATACAGTACTTACTTCAAGACTCAAAAACATTATTTTCCTATAACAGTATAAAAAGTACAACAACTTGTATAATTTTTTAAAATATGAATAAATATTTTTATATATAAAATTTAGTAGTATATTTAAAATATTAGTTTTATGACATTTAAAATATGAGAAAAAATTAAAGATACTTTGGAGAAAACTGACAAGGAAATATTGCAATATTTTCTGGTTAAAATATATATATATGGTCAACCACCCTTCCCTATATTTTGGCATGATTTTTGATTCTTGATTGATTCTCAACTGATTTCGCCAGAAATTCCTAACTTTTAGTTTACAACTATCCACCAGTCCGCCACAAGCATGTCCTTTCAAAAATGGACTCGGTCGGGTGATTTGCCAGCAATAAAAGCAAAAACATTCCACAGATTAGGAACACGCGTCTATATGCATCTCTATATCTAGTAAAAGCTTTTTTTTACTCCTTCCCAACATTATTTACATTATTCGGACTATTATTCGGATCGAAATTCCTAATACCTGAAGAAGGCTGGCGCGTACAACGACCGAAACGTCATAAAAATAGCAATAAGGATGAGGACAATAGTCTGAATACTGTAAATAGAGTAAATACTACGTCATCGTAGAAATATAGACAAATCCTACCCACATATACCCTTTCTCCTTCTCTCATATATATATATATATATATATATATATATATATATATATATGTTGAGTTGTGTAAGTATTGGGCGCCAAGATTCAGTAGTTTTACTGATAAAAGGTGTTTTGACAAGCAAGTTTTTTTTTAATCGTAAATTGCATGTTATTGGTGTGAAAATAGAGTGTTGATATTTTAGTGCACAGAATTGTCACTTTGCCAGAGCAGGTTCATGCAGACTTTTCTTAAGGACACGATAAAAAGCAAAAAAAAAAAAAAGCAAGAAACCAAAGAAACAACAGAAAACAAAACAAAAATAACAGCCCCGATGAGTGAAGAGATCATAACGGTGTCCTCAGAATCTACGAAGTCGGTATGAACCTGCACAATTAAAGTGACAAATTCTTTGCCCTAAAACTTTATATATATATATATATATATATATATATATATATATATATATATATAAGGAACTCTTCCGTTGATTTCTATGTATGAGGATGCGACAACCTCATTTAGTCTTTATGCTTGTGTCGTATGTGACACTTCAGCTCCGTCAGTGACCTCAATACAAGTCCACATATTGTGCAACAGCGACGATCTCGGGACATAGTAGCAAGAATATTTGCTGACGCTTTTCTCCGTTGGCCTTTGCCTCTTAGTGATATATTTTATGTTTTTGTCAACCAAGTCTCTATTTTTATTCTTCTATGCAGATATTGTCGTAAAATGCTTTAATCTAAATTTTGATGATGCATAACCAGTTAATGAATGAGTAGTGACATTTGGCTTTTAAAATCATTTGAATACAGATCAGAAGTTGCGAACTTAAAACTCACTCTCAATTTTTACAACCAAACAAGTCAAAACGACGTATTTAACCTGCATCACCTGCTTCGATGAATAATGGGGTTTATTGGTTATGATATCTGCAGGATGAGCGTCTTTTTATTTGCCACTCATTTTTTTTCTGTAAATATAGAAGACATTAGTAAAAGGCCAAAGTTTTGTGTAACCGGTAACCAATCTGTAAATGAAATGTTAAGCGCCTCTTTCTTGAATGTGAAAGAAGAGAAAATATCTCCGACCATTAAAGATTTGAGTGGTTGGCATAAAAATCTTCTGATTTACCGTGATAAGGCGAAGCGCAGTTTGCTGACAATTTCTGCAGGCAATCGTTGATTTTGTTTTTTTGTTTTCTGTTAGGCGCCTATATTGTAACGCTGTGTCCATATTGGACATAAGGTTGTCTATAAGTGATTATAGGTAGATATTTCAAAAAGAAGAAAGAAAAGGATGTGGAAGAGTGGAAAAGAGAGAAAGAAAAATGTGAACGAAGAAATAAAAGAAAAAGGAGAGAACAGCAACAAGAGGAAGGCATCAAAGGAAATGAGAGTAAGTAGAAGACCAAAATACAGAACGAAAGCGAAAGAAAGAGAAATAGAAAGAAAAGGGAAGCTCTTTTGTGGATTTTAATGAAATCGTGTATTTTTCACTCGTTTTTTCTATCAGTTCATCTATTTATATATTTATATATTGATTTATAAAAATTAACTTCAGACCGTTCAGCATTGATATAGTTCCAGAAACCTTTAAAAATGAGCATGAGATCTTTCAGTGTAGAAAGTGTTTTTTAGAGTGAATGTTATAAAACATTTCATATCATTACAAACTAACGTGAAATTAATTCAAAATATTCTGATTCGTCAACGACTGAAGGTTTAATATAATTTCTTCTTGATTATTCTTCTTTCTACGAAAAAGAAATTAATATAGTTGTCTAAAATGAGTCAATAATAAATTAAAAGAACGTTTATGCAGGTAGATAAAAGGTGAGTAGTTCAGAACGGAAGCCTCTTGACCACGAGACAAGAGTTTAAAACTCGTCATGGTCGATGTGTCAAGGAGAGCTGATCTTTTCATGCACTACCATTAGAAAATGTCTGAAAACTATACCACGTGTAGTTCAGAAGCCGTGTCCTACTATGAAAGCACTAGTCATCGTGACTATGTGCACTGGGCTTTGTGCCAACAAACTGCTGATCACACCAGATTATATACTCTCTTTCTGAAACTGTAATAAATCTCTGTTCAGCATAAAAGCCGCATAAACTGAAAATTTTGAGCACACATAAATATACATAAATTAGTATCTGCCACAAACATTAGTTAGTCACCCTAGCAGACGGGAATGCTCACAAGCAGATAATATCAAACCAAATTTAGGGATCAGTAGAAAGTTCATTTTCTTTTTAAATGACATTCCCTTTAGCGTGTTTGCTATCATTGCTCTTCACTGATTACTTTTTCTTTATCTTGGACTTTTTGTATATCTCTACGGTATGAAATCCAATTTGGCTTTTATTAGACTTGCTGGCATCTAAAGCTAGACAGCTTAGTCTACCCTACTATTTAAGCCGTGGGTAAGAAGAAGAAGAAGAAGAAGAAGAAGAAGA
Source organism: Ascarosepion bandense (assembly GCA_037127315.1). Classification (NCBI taxonomy): domain Eukaryota; kingdom Metazoa; phylum Mollusca; class Cephalopoda; order Sepiida; family Sepiidae; genus Ascarosepion; species Ascarosepion bandense. Next base: position 7,464,426 of record JBBBDQ010000224.1, on the reverse strand, counting down.
AGAAGAAGAAGAAGAAGAAGAAGAGGTTCATTCTTTTTCCAACTGCATTTGTGCAAAGGTGAACGTTGCAATCTCAGAAGAAATTTAAACATAGTTCACCAATCACACTCTCTGTGCAGCTATCAGTTTCACTACCAGAATATTCATAGTGGAAAAAACGCATTAACCGCTGTTCCATACGTTTAAGACAAATACACCTCACTCTTTCTCGTTCGATCTTTCTCTCTCTCTCCTCATATATAGAGTTGTTCGGAATGTTCATGCCGCTTTTGAATGAAAATTAAAGCACAAAACAAAATTATGACATTAGATATTTATTCAACTAAATCTTAACTATTTTGTTGCACAATCTTTCTTCATTTTTCCTTCAACTTAAAGATTTAATCTTCCCAGAATTTTGGATGTTTCATGGCAAAGCACTCTTTAAGAAGGTTTTTTTTATGTCATCCAAAGGATTAACATTTTTACAATTGAGATTATTTTGTAAGGACCGGAATAAATAAAAATCCGAAGGAGGAATGTCTTATGAATGTGGCGGGTGTAGTAACACATCCCAGCCAAACTGTAACAATCTGGCATTGTCCCGATAGAAAACATCTTTCCTGTTCGCAATTATTGGGTGTTTTTCTTGAATTGCTGCCTTTAATTCGTCCAGTTGCTAGCTGTACTTTTCAGAAACAATTGACTGGTTACTTTGCAGAAGCTTATTGTACAGAATTTTTTTTCCAATCCTACCAGATGCACAGCATAACTTTGAATGAAGATCTGCTTTTGGGATGGCTAAATTTGTCTCATATGGATTACTTCAGGATGTTTTTTGCTGAACATTAATGTAAACGATCCATTTCTTATCACCTGTCACAATCTGATTCAAAATGGGTATATTTTATTGCGTTTGTACAGTAAACAACATATAGAAAAGCGATCCAAAATATTCTTTCACTAAAAATCACGTGGTACCCAAATATTGTAGAAATTCGAGTACTCAATCTTTACTAATTACTCATAGATGGTGGATTTTGATAAATTTAGTGTTTCTGCCAATTCCTGCGTTTGTCTATGAATGTCTTGATTTGATCCTCATATGTACTGGGGGAATCTGCCTGGATGTTCTTCATCAATAAGGTTACAATCACCAACTTAGTGATACTTATACAGTTCTTTCAGTTAAAGCAACCCTCACCGTACCCAGCAAGTATCTTTTTTGCTGCTTCCGAGATATTTTCTCTTTACGATAACAAAATGCATCAGACGTCTAAAATTCATCTTCTCTTTTCATAGTGATGAAAAATTGATACAAATTAAGTTATTTTAAACTTGATTTCTCGTGAGATAATTTGAAGTGTATCCTAATTCGCTAATGTAAGCATCTGGCAATGAATTTTATGTTTTTTAACATGAATGTCTAAAAATTGGCCATGTGTGTGTGTGTGTGTGTGTGTGTGTGTGTGTGTGTGTGTGTGTGTGACAGCAATGTCTCGATAATTTTTTAGAAAATAATGTATGTAGAAATCGTTAAAACAATTGTTCATTAAAATCGCTTTTGACATTTGAAAGTTATAGTTGTGTATTTTTTAATAAAGATGAGATTGGTGTCATGAAAAGGGTTATTTCACAAGAACAAAAATTACTTTGGTAAGGCAAAACATGATTCAGGCTTCATTTTTAATTTAACTTTAAATGATAGTTAAACTAAAACTCAAGTTCGAATCACGTTTTCTCTGAACAATTTAAATTTTACATACTAGATTTTGACTATGATTTTATTTCTAGTTATAGATTTATTTTGTCCAGGCTGACGTAATCTAAATTGTTTCATCATTAATTTAACAAAAACAAGTGATAAGCTGAAAATCATTGTCATAAGATAATCTTAGAAGATAAAAACAAGTGATAAGCTGAAAATCATTGTCATAAGATAATCTT
>JBBBDQ010000224.1:7367500-7457500 GCA_037127315.1 Ascarosepion bandense | reverse complement strand
TAAATAATATACTCATAAAATTTACCAGCTCATAGATTTAGTCACTTAACTTTAGATGAAAATATATATTCTCTTAAGTTGAATCTCAAAATGTAATTCAACTCATTTCTATATTCAATTTGCTCTGAGAGTAGAACAAGCCCGATAGCTTGCATAACAGACATGCAATTCAGTGAATTTATTGTGTAACGTAACTAAGTGTATAATATATTTAAAAGAATTATATAATAGCATGCTTTAAAAATAGGTTCACTCTTGTATGTGCGAACCAGATGTGTTTTACAAAGGTCATGTGTTGATTGAGAATAACGATAAAATCATAAAGGAATATATTCGGAAACACAATATTTTAGCTTATCGGCTCACTTGAGAAGGTGTAAGTAGACCTGAAAAAGAAAACGGTGAAAAGAAAAGTCATATTTAGTTTTCAGTGATGGCATTGTGAACTACTTCAGTCATGAAAATATTCGTGTAAGAAGATAGTTTTACTTACAGATCAATACTTTTTCCTTTGATCTTTGAATCTTTTATCCTTTTTAGCGCTAAGTGCCAATATAAAAGTAACTACCTTATTACTAAACAAGAAATATTGACTTACCTTATGGGACATTTACTATTTTATAAACTTAACTTTGAGTAAACGTCTGTAATTGTATAATTCTGTATATAAAAAATCCCAAAATTAATTTTTTGAGATTTGAGATTAGTAAACATTCGAAATATCGCTTGCTTTAGATAGATCATTTAAAGCGTTTTCATTCTAGAGATGTTTCTTACGGGGACACAATAACCGTTATAGTATAAACTCACTACTTCGCAAAATATTTTGAGAGAAGAAACAACTAACCCTCATTCTACGGCAGGCTCGTTAATATGATACTTATTCTACCACAAGGGAATAATAGAAGACTATTTAGTAATGTTGAAACTTACAATGTAATTTAAACGCGTGGGAAACTTAGATGCTGGTTATGTGTGACATTTTCACTAATAAATCACAATTGTAGGACTCATAGGGATGATCAAACAAAATAAAGAACCGATTGGCTGACTAACTCAGTACTGTAAGTGTTTCAATAAATCACTATTAAAATAATAATAGTAAGATGAGAATAAATATAATGCTTACTGGAGAGCCTCTCTAACAGCAAGCTTGCTGTCCCACATTTCGGTTCATGTAGTAAATTAAAGTAAGTTTCTCTAAATAACTGTAATGATTTCTTTATAGTAAATGATTATAAGATTCAAATAAGATTAGTGTATACTTTAATGGTCGTATCTGTGACAAGTTTATATTTCAAAATTCATGACAGTAATAAAGACAGTGAGAAAAAGCAAACACTATTGAATCATGGAAATTATAATAGACCATAACAAAATATATATGTGTGTGTGGACCTGCGTGTATACCCATATGTATATTTATTTATATCCATACCTACCTTTATATATATATATATATATATATATATGTGTGTGTGTGTGTGTGTGTGTGTGTGTGTGTCTGTGTCTGTGTGTGGGGGGGTGAGGGAGTTGTGCGCTATGCACAAACATATTTACATACATGAGTAAAAATACACAGAATTTCGATTAAGCACACACACACATGCCTGAATATATTTAATTAAAAAATATTGCTTATGAACTGCACATGCGCTATTTTCAGCTAAGTTTTTAATGCTCTATCGTAAATTTAGGCACCCAGAGTTACATAATTTCATCATCTATGCGTCTATATGTATGCCTGCATATATGTAAGTATCCTTATTTTTGAAGATTCCTCTCCTTGACAATATTTGGTGCTGGTATAGTAATGTAGCCTACCTTTTGAATGTGGTCTACGAAATTCTGTCATTGGTATAGTATGTGGCCTACCTTAAAAAGCATATTATAAGGAAGTATTGTCTGGTGAGTGTTAAGGTAAATAATTAGTTTTAATAAATAGCCGAATACTTATATCTATAAATATACTATTACTGGGGTAGGACACATTCAAACCTGCTATATCATATACGATACCAGAATCAAAGAGATAAGCGACATATTATGCCGGCACCAAATATTTAATAAGAAATTAATATAAAAAGAATTTTAAGCATTTTAATATTTTCGAATTGACATAAAAAAACAAAGCGGAGCATAGGAAATAATTTTTATCAATAAATAACATTTAACTTTGAGTTTTTTGGGTAATAAATACATCCTAACTAAAAAGTTAAAAAGTCATTTTGCTGTTGAATTTGTCTTTTCGTTTAATGAGTTGTGAATAGAATTCATGTAGAATTGGTGAAAAACTTCTGAAAATTCTTAATGAAACGGTTTTCTATAGAGACAATGTAAATTGAAGTTTTAAGTTAATTAATTTGTAAATGAAATGAATTAGGAAATAAAACGAATAAGCGAATTGAATTTTTGTTCACACCAAATTTGTTTATTTTATAGCAATCTTTCCCACCTGAGTAATTGCTTGCTTTTCTCAGTAGAAAGCAACGAGCATTTATAGAATCTGTTAGCAATTGCCCTCAAATGACTCATGCAGATGATGACAGAGTTGGGTGTTCGGGTACTTTGTCGGACATCGGCACGGCAAGTGAAATTGGTAGCCGAGATCAAATTCCGAATTAGAATGTTGTGTTCACTTTCGCACAGATGTCCTTGGGAAAGGCATGGATCAATGTTTTTCTCTCATAAATTGAGATAAATGGTAGGTGAAACTGGGTTCTGTAGCATTGGGTGGCAAACAATCTAGGAGAAATGAAAACTATTAATTCTATATAACGTAAATATTATATTAAAAGAATGCATGGCAATTTACAGACCATAAAATCAATCTGTAGAGAGTCATGATCACCTATGCACTTAAGATATATGTTATTACAAAACTCCAAAAATATTTTCGTTGTTTCTTTGTTAGATATATTGATATATAACAAAACTCACAGATGAATACAATTTCTGAAAGATAATTTCTTTAGTATTTTAATTCATTTTCGCAAGTGGCGACGAATATATGGTCTTTTATTTATATTTCCATTGAATACAAAAGAAATGACAATATTTCTCTCCGCCGGTTCATTCATTTATTTCAAGATCTCTATTTTTTGATTTTATCTTGAAATACTCACTGTTGAATATCACGTGACTTGTCCAAAAATATTTAGGGAAGAAAAACATCATGCTTCTGCAGTCAGCTGATGTCGCTCGAGAAATCTCCACGGAGTACATCGAGGAATTGGGTCGGTGCATACCGCTCTTCACCCACCAATCTTTTTAGGTATTTATATGCTTTCCTTTGATTCGCGCGCTTTTTCTCGTGCGATTTCCGTTTCACGTTTATTTCAAATAAGAATTTGCTTGTTTTCTCTTTTTCTTTTAATGTCAGGCACCCAGTTTATTACAAATCAGTCGACCGTTGGTTGATTAAATGCAGTTTGGATTTTTTCTTCCCTTTCTTTTTTTAATGCTGACTTGAAAATTTTTTTTATATTAATTCCATAAAACTAGAAAAACGTGTCGTGAAAGATTTAACTTTTCGACTTTTTTTATTTTCGGTGATTATGCATTATTTCATTGTATGTTTTCTTTCAATACGCACACAATGCAACTTACTTTTCTTTTTTTTTTTTCATTACCTCTCTCTATTCATTTTTTTCTTAAAAATCAAACTCTCTATAGTTTTCATTTAATTTTTATTTGCTCTTCTTTTCCTTCCTTTTTTTCCTTCGTTCTTTCAATTGTTCTTCCTTACTTATTTCCTACATTTTTCTTCCTTTTCTCTTCTTGCTTCCCTTCCTTTTCCCTCACTGCTTTCTTTTCTTTTCTCCTTCCATTTATTGTCTTTTCTTTTTTACAAATACATAAATATAAAAAAGGAATGAAACAAAAATCAATATCGAAAAATTGATACTTGAATAAAAGGAAAAATGAAAATAATTTTCTTTGTTTTACCTATGTTATTTGATTTACTTTATTGTTTTTTCTGTCAGTTTTTCTTGAGTTGTTTTTATTTCATTTTGACCTTTCATTTTTACTTTCCCCTTCTATGTAATGCGTGAAATTTTTAAATGACATATACATAGACACAGAAACTCACCCACGCACAAAATAACAAAAGATTCACGCATAGTTAAACATACGGAGAGGCAACTTATTTAATTTACAACGTTATATGTTTTTATTACGCGTGGATATTTATCTAGATTTGTATAAATTTGTTCTTGCACAAAAATATTGATATTGTGGTTTGTCAATACATGGAAGCGATACGAACAGTTTCTCGCACGTGGTTGTGGAGAGACAATTTAACGAGATTTGAAAATATTCTTTTATTTACTCTCCTTTCACCTAAATCTTTTTTTATTTCCCTCTTTATATATATATATATATGCAATTTTGTTAAAATTCTATTAAAATGAGATGTGAGTATCATGTTTATTTTTGCGTCATTTAGACGACAATTTTTTAATCTCACCTTATATATATATATATATATATAATCGAAAGGAAGAAAAGAGTGGAGTAAAAAATGATGTTGAAGCTTGAACACTAGCTAATAAAAATATCTCCCATCTCTCCTTAGAAAATGATACTTACACCACGTTTTAACAGATATATTTACCAAAATAGCACGAAAATATCTTGAAATACTGAAGAGTAAATTTATTCAGTAAAATCACCATTCGCTTCAACCACGTCCTCCAGTCAACTTCGGAATCTCCTGTACCTCACTTGGACGGTTCCCTTATTTAAGATGGTGTACTGCTGCCACAATCCGTACCTTTAGTTAATCTTTGTTGATAAAAGAAGTTTTGTTGGTTTCTGGCTCGACTGCACTACACACATAATAATCAAGGGTTTGCAGTCTGGAGTTTAGTGGCTAAATATAAGGGATGATGTGGTCGCAGAAGTTGTCTTACAGCCATGAAAATCTTCTGTTTTTATGGCACAGCGCAGAGTCCTATTGTCAGATATAGGGTCTTACAGCAGCCTCCCTCTTAACCCAGCGCAGCCCTATCTCCTCAAAACACATATAGATCTCAGTGTTAGGTTTGAGGCCATGGGACAAGATGAATGGAGGTATAACGTCGGCTTCACTCGTGATCATTCTAAACACCATGATTTTGACTGAATATATAATCCAATTCTTTCCAAATCATCTGCACTGTTCCCACATTGACACCTACATACTCTGAAATGTTCGTACTAGAGCTTCCGGCGCAAATGCTAAGAAGTACAGCAGTCCGTTTCAAAATTTATGGCGCAATGAATTGCGTCATTCTTACAGATGGAGCCCAACTGACTCTACTGTACTGTGCAGTCGATAAAACAAAAAACAACTACTTGCATGCGCGTAATTAAACAAATGGAGACAATTTACTTATTGCACTGTGTGTGTGAGACCGTGTGTGACCATATGCTTGTTTCGGGGTACACATGTCAGCTTGAGTGGCTAGCCAATCCCCGTCACTGACACCTGCTCACGTATAAATGTGTCCTCAACACCTACCTGTTTGTGGAAATTGGGAATTCTTCCTGGAAAACTTCGTTTTTCCGTCCAAGTCTGATAAAAGCTGCCCGTTCCCCGGATGAACAGTGTGCATTTTTTAAATGTCTATTCGACGATGGTTTTGATATATTTTATCGTTTTTTGTAAATATTTGCCATTTAACTGATGCATCTTTTTTTTATACCTTTTGCCTCCATGAACGAGCTGCACGCAATATCTCAGTTTGTTTTTCTTCTGTTTCGTTTGAATATTTAAACGACTGATTACAAGTGGCGTACTCCACGTCTCTCTACATATCGCGTGCGTCTAGTTTCATTCATTTTCCTATTTAGTGAGGTGAGCAAAATACATAAAAGTCAATAAGGTAAAATGAAATCAGAAAATAATTTTTTTTCCTCATCAAATAAAGTATCTGAAAGTCGACAACAGATGAAAGAGAAAAATGTCATTGAATTATAAGAAGTTTCTTGTTGCTTTACAGACATTTGCTTATACAGAATCACGAAGTTTTAATGAACCATGCTGATTCTGACGGCTTGTATTTGTAACCAATGATAGAAAACAAAATCTTTGTTGCTTGAAACGTTTGCAGGCATGAGTTAAATTGCTCATCTACTGAGATTGGGCGCCTGCGATAGACTGATTGTTTGCAAACTGGCATTTGAATTTATTGACTTAGATATTATTTACTGAGTTAGATCATCAAAGACGGTCTGTAACATAAGAGCTTTACTGAATTAATATCTGCATAATAAATGAATTATGGTTTGTTTTCTTTGGTTGCATGTTTGTTTCTTTGATTGCTTGATTGTTTCAATCTCACTATCTCTCTCTCTCTCTGTCACTCACTTTCTTTTTCTCACTTACTCTCTCAAACTCTCTCTCACTTTCTCTCTCTCTTCCTCTCTAATATTTTTCTCTCTCTTTCTCTCTCCTTTGCTCATTTTCTCTCTCGCTCATGTTTTATCTCTCTCTCTCGCTTACTTACTTTCTCTGCCCACTATTTCTCACACTGTCTCTTTCTCACACACTCTCGCATTTTTCATTCTGGCTCATGCACTTTTTCGTGTGTTCATTTACTCTCTCTTTCACTTTCTGTCTTTATCTCTCACTCACTTTCTCTCTCTTTCTCTTGCCCGCTCACTCTCTTTCTCTTGCCTGCTCATTCTGTTTCTCTATATTGTTCGATCACTATTTCTCGTTATGTATTTTTTGCTCAATCAATCTTTTTTCTCAGGGTTGCTAACTTTTTCTCTCTCTCTGGATCACTCACTTTATCCCTCTTTTACTCGCTCACTTACTTTCTCCTCTCTTTCTTTAGCTTACTCAATTTTTTCATTCTTTCTCTCTCGCTCACTTTCTCTTTCGTTTGCTCGCTAAATTTTTTCTGCTTTCTTTCTCTCTCGCTCGCTCACTTTCTGCCACATTCTCTCTCACGCTCATTTTCTCCAACACACTCTCTCTCTCGCTCACTCTCTCCCAAACACACTCTCTCGCTCACTTTCTCCCTCTTAGTTGCTAACTCAGTTTCTATCTCTCGCTCACTCATTCACCCACTTTCTCTCTTTTGCTCGCTCACTCACTTTCTCTCTCTTTTTCTCTCACTCTTTCGTTCGTTCACACTTTCTCTCACTTTTCTTACGCTCACTCTCACTTTCTCTGCCTGTCTTTTACTTTTTCTCTCGCTCACTCTTTCTTTCTCTCATTTTCACTTTTATCTTTTCATTTCATAAAAATAGAGAAAATGTCATTGATCTTAGTCGGTAATACAAAATGTGAACTGAGAATTTATGATAAAAGTTTTCATGAATTAAACAAAAATAAGATTGTTAATGTCAAAGGCTAAAAAACAGAGCGCATAAGAACTTACAAATGAAATTTGTCTTCTAATGAATTTCTGCATAAAATCATGTGTTGTGGTTGATTAAAAACAGGTAAATATAAATATCAGTTGGTGTCGTGTTTGATCTTTGGTGAAATGATAATTTTTTTAATGATAAAGCATATGATAATTCGTTTCTTTTAATTCTGTATCATTGCTTTTATAATTTTATTGATATTTGTCAGTATTGATGATTTCGTCTTAGTATTTAGACAACAACAGTGTTTTATACTGTAACATTCTTCTTTAACGATAAGATAAAATATCAAAACATGATGGTTTTGCACTATATTCGTCTTATCAGAAGCAAATTTACGATAGTCGACTGTTCGTCTGCTTATCTGTCGGTTTTGTCTGTATGAAAAAGAACGCATAGAAAGCGCAAAATTCAGTTGCACATATTCACATTTAACTTATTTTAGTTGCGTTAGCGTTTAAACAATATTAAAGCACAAGTATAACTGAACGATCACGCATATTCTGTGCAATTTGTTTCTAAGAATTATTTTCACACTAAAAGATGTTTAATAACAGAAAAGACAGTAAGTTTTATTTATTGCAAAACAACGTTAATATGACAAAAAGTGGAATTTATGCATTTAATAGTGGCTTGCTCTTGAAATGTTGTTCCTGGGGAGTCATGAAAATCTGAATTTACTTTTTTTTGTAGTTGTTAGAACTGTTTTATAGTCTATCCTTTCTGCCCTCGGCGTGGTGCAATGATCAGCAAGTTTGTCTAGCTAGAACCTATTACAACTGAGTAGTGAGTTCGATCCTCACTGGGTGTCCCTTACATTCGGCTTTGTGCCACATCTAAGTGACGTTTAGAAAAGTATACCTCGGCGTGGTGTAATGGTTATCAAGCTTGTCTCGCAAGAACCTATTACAACTGAGTTTGTGAGTTCGATCCTCACTGGGTAACTCATACTTTTGGCCTCGTTCCAAACTAAGCGGTGCTTAGAAAATCAATTATTCTTTCTGCCATCTTATCTATAATCAACAACGTCAATTTTTTCTGCTAATTCAGCCCAAGTAATGTAAAGTTACTTTTCGCAAATATTAATTCACCCCAAGAAATAAATTTTCAATAAAAGTTTTTTAATTAAATTTTTGATATTCTATTGAGACTATAAATTTTAAATCAAAATTTGTTTAGCTAGCCCCGCAACACCTCTAACTCTTAAAATGAAAATTATCAAAAATCCGAATGTTATTCACATTTCGTAAGTGCGGATGATATTCGAGGTACTTACAAGGAATTTTTTACAATTAAAAAAAGAAAGAAATATATCTGTTCTTGGCTTGTTCATTAGGGCGAGTGCATAGAAACAGCACCACCGAGTCGCCAAATTTTGGGGCAATCGCAAAGGCCAACCCACTCGGACTATAATGGAAGAGCCTCGCTCTGGGAGACTTTTGTAAGTTTTAGTGATTTAGTGATTGTATTAAATATCTCTGAATATAGCATTTTCAGAGAACAAGGTTTGTAACAGAAAACTTCATAATGAAAATTAAAATTACAGTTCATTTTTTTCCAAACGCAAACGTAATTTCTTCCCTCAGTTTAATATTCTTTATCATTCTTTCTCTTTCTCACTCTCTCTCTCTTGCTCTCAACCCCAGTCAAAGTCCGGTCTTAACCTTCATTTGTGGATGAGTTGTTTTGTTTTTTGGGGACGCTATGAAAATTAAAGTTTGAGGGAAGCGAAAAAAAAGAAAAAAAGAAACGTAAAATAATTTTTAAGAGATTAAATCATAAACAATAAGATGACTTCATGAGACAATTTATTTCTATTCCAATCAACAATACAAAAGAAAATAAAAATAAAACCCATTATCAAATGGGAACATCAGCCATAGTAAACAAAGTATGAGCAAAACAACTTCAAAGCATTCAAACAAGTCCTTATCACTACGTATTTAATCAAATTTTCACATATTTTGCCAGAAAGTTAAAAATGAACAAAAGACATTTGAACAAAATCGTCAGAATTTGGAGATTAAAAACGGAGAAATTAAGGTAAAATTCCATTTTCAACTTTTTCCCTACAAGAAATTTCTTTAATATCTTTAATATTTTATTATATTTAATTGTATGAACATCTTTCTAATTATTCAAATCTTCAGGTAATAACAATTAACATCTAACAAATCTTTTGATAACGCAGGCTCTACCTGGTGGCTGGGCTAGCCGGAAAGTTCATACCAATTTTTCAAGTATGTTGAAGGTCAAAACAAAATTATGCTATTAAATATTTATTCAACTAAATATAAAACATATTGTTACGCAACTATTCTTCATTTTTCCTTCAATTTAAAGATCCTTTTTCCCAGAGTTTTGGTGGTTTTTCGGCAAAGAAGTCATTAAGAAGGCTTTTTATGTCATTCAAAGATTTCAATTTTTACGTTTAAGATTATTTTGCAAGAATCTGAATAAATGAAAATCCGAAGGAGTAATGTCTGGTAAATATGGCTGGTGGGGTAACACATCTTAAGCAAGCTGAAACAATTTTTACCGGGGTAACAAAGAAACGTGAAGTCTGGCATTATCCTAATGGAAAACGTAAACCTTTCCTGATTGCCAATTCTGGGCGTTTTTCTTGAATTGATATCTTTAATTCGTCCAGTTGTGAGCAGTACTTTTCTGGATCAACTGATTGGTTACATGACAGAAGCTCATAGTTCAGGATTTCTTTTCAATCCCACAAGATGCAGGCATGACTTTCTTAGGATGAAGACCCGCTTTTGTGGTGGCTAATGTTGGATCATGTCGGTTACCTCAGGATCTTATTTGCTGAATATTGTTGTGAACGATCTATTTTTCATTAGCCGTAAAAATTTGTTACAAAATTGGTATATTTTCATTGCGTTTATACAGCAAATAACATAGAAATGTGATCTAAATATTCTTTTTATTCAGATCATGTGTTACCCAAACATTGTAGCGATTTAAGTGATCAAGCTTCACTAATTGCTCACGGATGGTTGATTTTGATAGATTTAGTGTTTCTGTCAATTATCAAGTAGTTTAATACTGATTATCCTCAATCAATGTCTTTATTTTCGTCATATGTAGTGAGAGTTCTGTCGGAGAGTTCTTCATCAATAGGTTTACAATCACTACCTCTAAACTTAGTGAACCATTTCCGTGCCGTTTGGCCAGCTAAAACACCTTCACGGCACATACCTTTTTTTCTACTTGCAAGGCATTTTTACCTTTACGGTAATGAAAAACATCAAGTGTCTAAGATGTGCTTTATAACCTTCCATGTTTATGGGAATGCAAAATTAACACAAATTAAATTGCATTCACTTGTTCACAAATACCCTTGGGAAAGGTATAAATTCGTCTCTTCCCTCCAGTTATTGGTTAAATAACAGGACAGATTGGTTTCTATAGCCTTAGTTGGTAATCAGTTTACTGCAGAAAGCAATGGCAACCTACCGCGTAATAATCTTCTGCCCAGTCAGTCATGTCTCTTTCGAGACATGATGGCCCAAAGCGTGTATCCCGTGTAGCACTTAACTGACTCACTGAAGTTATTTTAAACTTTCTCCCTCAAGAGGAAGTTTGAAGTGTGCTCTAATCAGAAATGTATGATTATTGTATTTGTTCATATATTTGACGTGTTCTAACATGTTGGAACATGAACGATTGAAATCGGCATGGATTTTCTGAACAATCAAATATTTTTATTTCAAACTGTCACCTATGAAATGGTATTAGAGTTCTGGGGAAAGCCGAAATATCGAACAATAATCTCCAGAGCTGACTGATTCTCTCCACAAAAAACATTATTTTCTTACCTGCATTTTACCTCAATTTGATTTGTGCTGAACTAAGTAAAGGTAAATTTAGTAAAGATTTCATCTCAGCTATTGTTTTGTGCTGAGTGGGAAAATATTTTGTGCTGAGAGTGAAATAGCTGTAATTTAAAATGGTGATTATTTGGTATAGCAAACGTTAGTCAAAGGGAAGTATACAAAAAAGAAATGTTGGGAAAATTTTGGCTCTGATCTTTATAATTGTTATTAATATGTGATAGACAGTTTAAAACAACAACAAAAAATCATGTAAACTGGTCGATCGTAGGATTTAATTTTAGTTCTCTCATCGAATCTGTTTTAAGAACTCAGATGTATGATCACTGGGGAAGAATGTAATGGAAGAATGAATGATTTAAAGATACTCCATTTATGTTAAATATAAAGGTATCTGGTTCGATATCAGTATATCTGAAAGACAGGAAGCTTCACCGGGAGTGTTTGCTTATGGTGTCTTAAGGGTTTTATAAAGTACATAGTTGAAACGACTAGTGACCGTGTTTTGAAATTAACACGAACGTTATAAAACTCTGTTATTAAAAATATCAACTTTAATTACAGAGAAAATACACGCGCGTTAAAACATTTAATAGTTTTAGAGATTTTTACAAAAAACGAGAAACACAGGTAACTAGAAAAGAAAATACTGATATCCTTAAAATGTTTCCACATTATCAAAAAGATTGGAAAAAAAACTTTCATGAATACAAAAGCGAGCGATAACAACAGACTTGAGAAGTCTAATTTCTTGAAAAACTGTTCGGTCAATGAATATCGAATGCTTCCTGTGTGGAAACAGATAATTTTAGCGTTACTATTACTGCAAGTTGAAGTCATTGCTCATGATGAGATTTAAGTTTAGGAAACGTATTCTCACTTTTCAGGGAATTCTACTAGACTCTGATTTTTGCGCAATAAATAATAGACAAGCATTTTTCTATAATAACCATTAAAAATTATGGGAAATATTTTCTGAATCGAGGGGTTTATAAATTTGAAATAATTTCACCTATTTAGTTATTGTCACCATTTGATGATAAAATACGTTTTGAAATTATTTTTTTAAATGACTAATGTAAGCCAAGGTTAAAATTGACCGTAAAGGATACTAGAGTATAATATATTCCATGAGATTTATCAATCAGTAATATATTCAATGAGTCATATTAATCAAATCGGTAACAGAAATCATTGCCACACATGAAGCTGGCCATTGTAACCTATAACTAATAAATAGTTATGAAACTCATCGTATGAGAAAAATAAGCATTTTGAAAACCCCTCATAGCTATAAATTAACGTAGCGTGCAGTCACGCATCATTTTTATAACACTGAAATATTTTCCGAGGAAAGAACAAGGACATTGATATTAATTTCAGAAGTAGCCAGTACGTTAGCTACTGATGACTGTCGAATTGAATATATACACTGAGGAATAAAGGAGAAGTGTTTTCAGAAAATATACTGGAAATTAGAAATTAAGAAAAATGCCAGTCGTCAGAATCGTTTGGGGATGGACTCTGTAACAAGTTGGAATTTTGAAATTGTAAATGATCTGATCTTAAAATAGAACTCTCCTCTCTGGGATGTATGAATATTTGAAATATTCTTGCCGGTTTGAAAAATGGCTGGAACGTCACTAGCAATAAAAATACATACACGAGGGAGAGAAATGAAAAAAAATGGTTGACTGATATGGAAATAAGTGATAACTTAGAAAAGAATAAGAGTTGTGAGAATGAAACCAAAAAATATTATAGAAAAAAATAAGGAAAAATTAATTAAAAAAGGTAATAAATTCAGGGTGAGATAAAACAAAAATGAATAAAAATGATTCAACGAAAATAAACAAGTAGAAACTTAAAAATAACGCAAGTAATACACAAAATATATTATAAATTGAATGATGGGAAATAGTTTACATACCTGTTTAGTGATTGTTTCAGAAAACTGAATAATAGCTATAATTTTTATAGTAAACATGAATTATTTATACTTATGTCCTTCTATTTCGTACTCATGTGTATTTGTCTGATTGCATTTGTCTGTATTTATAAATATATGAATATTAGGCTTTTTTTATTTGTGTTATGATTCTTCTAATTCGAATCATACTAATAGTCACAAAAGGCCATATTTTTAGTTTCAACGTTGAAAAGAAATCCAATTCATAATATTTTTCTATAAATGCTTTGATCAATCAAGTTATTTAATTCTGCTATTTCTATCTATCTAACTATCAAATCAACATTAGACGGCTAAATTTTAGTTAAGAAAGTGTATTAAAAACATGTCCGGAAAAAGAATTATGACGTAGAACAAATCTGTATTTACTCTGAAAAGCACATGGTTTCTTAAACGATTAAAAGCTAATTACAACAGTTCTCATTAAATGTTTCAGTTATAAGAAATAAAAGAAGAAATAAGCGCTTATTTTTATTATCTTTGTTCTGATTTCTCTGTCGAACTGCTTGTGTCAGTGTGGTGAAACGTTTGCTTTTTAATGCGTCGGTTAAATGTCTTGCTTTTAATGTCGTTCTTTTTAGACAATTTTATGAAATGGTTTTGGTGTTTATATGTTTGCATGCACGTTGCCGTCCGTTCGTCAATTTATAGTTTACGATTTTTCTATTTTCTTTTATCTCAGCCTGTATATCTATTTATTAGAAAGTGACTATACTGCCTCAAATGGTTTATATTCATGTATCACTCAATCACTCCTAAGTAAAAGCCCATTAAGAAATATATTAACTGAATATATATATATATATATATATATATATATATATATATATATATATATATATATATATTTATCAAGATGAGAAAATGACTTCTGATCTGTAATATCCATGCATGGATATTACAGATCATTAGTCAGTTTCTCGTCTTGATCGGTTTGATGAGCGATAAAACAAGAAAAACTGCATCTAATGTTGATTTGTCAACATTGTATATCTAAATATTCTGTATCTCTGATATTCAAGGCTCTCTACTGTTGGTTATAGCAAATTCAAAATTCTCTATCGTACATACATACGCACATAAAGAAAACTTTTCTTTACAACGATTTTCGTCCCCTGAAGAGCTCTGTCAAAGAAATGTATCTACAGAGGACACAACGCATTTGTAAAACAAATAGTTTCGATTTTTGTTTTATTTTTGTTTATACTTGAAATTTCACACACACATACACACACACACACACACACACACACACACACACACACACATATATATATATATATATAATAAGAGATATTAGAAGATAAGCTTAAGTACTTTACTGTAACATCATGAAAAGATTAATTTATAATATCTCATAGAAATTAATATAAAAGCTGACTATAAAGAATTATTGTTGATAGTCGGATCTTGTTTAAAATTACAGAGAATGATTTAAAAATACACATTATTGCACAAATTTTGACTATTTATCATACACCAAATGCTTAAGCAAATATATGTGTTAATAAAAGACGATTATTTTACGGTTGGAAATTCTAAATATATAACTATTTTAATACTTTATAACTTGTTATATTTTTAATAATAATTTACGAATGTAGATGTAAAATCTTTTATTTTTCTATTTAAAAGAATAAGATGAAAACAAACTGATCAGTTTCTTTATCGGCACCGAGTCTCTGCCAGTTATTCCATGTGTCCTATCTTCAGAAACAATGGTAACTGGAGGCAAACATAGATCGGTAGAATGAGGGCACCTCGAGGTGGTGTAATGGTTAGCAAGCTTGTCTCGCTAGAATCATTACAGTTGAGTAGTGAGTTCAATCCTCGCTGGGTGTTTAATACTTTTGGCCTTGTGCCACATCTAAGCTACGCTTAGAAAATCAACATAGATCGGTAGAATGATTTTACACGGCTATTTATAGAGAGAGTAGATATAAGCTGAGATAAAGACACATTGACGAAATTCACTAGAAATGGGATGTGCAGAAAAGTGTTCTGACAGAAGATGGAAACTGCGACACTGAAATCCGAAGACGCTTTGTCATGGCAAAGGACGCTAAGCAGAGAGACAAGAAGATTTCGTTGAAACAAAGAAAAAGTACTGAACTTTTATATGATATTTGCTCTATATGGCAGCAAATGCTGAGCGGCGATCTCCTCAAAGATGAAGGAGAGACTTGAAGAAACAGAAATGTGGTTCTACAGAACGATGCCGAGGATACCATAGTCGGTACATGGGAGCAACGACAAGGTTTTGAAAAGGATACCAGCGAAAAGGAAACTTATACTTAGCATCAGGAAGAAACAGCTGAGGTTTTTGGAACACGTAATAAGGAAGGAGGTTTTGAAGAGTTTAATACTCACAGGACGGATACAGAGAAAGCGAAACAAGGGAAAGCAAGGCGAGACATACTTGATAGGCTTGAGCAGGTGGATTACACAGAAGGGTTTGAGAAAGGTACCAAGAGGAAAGGTGTTGAGAGCGACAACAGATAGAGGCAGGTAGAAACCCATGATCGCCTACGTTCTGGAGGGATACTTTACAATAAAGAAGATGAACTTGACGATCAGCGTAGCATACGATGAATGCTAGTACAGGGTAAACGTGGGCGCGCACGCGCGCACACACGTGTGTGTGTGTGTGTGTGTGTGATAGTATGGGTGTGAGTGTGCGTAATTGAATGACAAAAGATAAAATAATCTTATGCTAATAATCTTATTTCACTAAACGGGAGTTATTTAAATAGATTTGTCAATGGGGTCACTTTTATATATATGGTTGCGGAGGGAAAGGCAAAGAGTCTCAGTTACAGTTTTATATTGAAAATATTTTATTTTAAATTTAATTATATTTAAAATTATTTAAATGCACTGTGTATCTACATGCACAGCTTCTCGAGCTTATTCAACTTTTCATATATTTGCTTGATACATTGATTATTTATCATATATATGTGTGTTTGTGTATGTGAGTGTGTGTGTGTGTGTGTGTGTGTGTGTGTGTGTGTGTGTGTGTGTGTGTGTGTGTGTGTGTGCGTGCGTGCGTGCGTAAAAAGAAGAAATTTACCTTATCAATAAAATATGAATAAACATCACTGTTTCACTGGAATTTTCTGCTGACTTAAACAAAAACATTACTTAGTGTAAAAATATAACAACAGAGCAAGAGACGATCGTATATACCACGCACACATGTGTGGACATACGAATCAACACTATTTGGTGACTATCAGTTTTAAGCCGATGTTCAGACAAAATATCACGGGATGAATACAAACGTGTTATGTATGTAGATCGCAAATGAAGGTAACTGGCAGAAGAAATCGATCATTCCCACATTGTTTTCATTAGTTTATTTACGGTGATGATTTCTAGATTGTCTATTAATGCTGGTTGGTAGAAGCATATCTATAAATAGGCCAAACTTATTTATGGATATGACCTCCACATTGCTCAACCGAGATCTTTTTACATATATAGTGAAGTCGGCGAGATGAGTTCGAATTCCTTTTAAGTTCATAGCGCTCATTTTTTTAAAATACCGGTGCAAATGTTATGAATACATATCTCTTCACCAAACCATAGCAAAGAAGACTGGGTTCATTATCCTTTGCGAACAAAAAAATTAGGAAAAAATATTCTGAATTCAAACCACGAGAAGGGTTGTTTGAAGAGAGTTCTTTTGATAAGTGTGGCTGGTTTATAAGCATTTACAACTGTAATCAAATCATGTGCGCATAACACTGTTCAATTCGAAATTTGGTTACTCGATAAAAAACATCTTTCTAAGCAAATTTTAGTACGCTGAATACGAAAATCGCATTCATTTGCCCCCAACACACAAGATTTTATGGACAAAAGATTTTGGCATTTTTCCCAAATATTCCTGTTTTAGCAGTTGAATAACTCATTTTGTAACAGAAAATGGTAAAAATAATGAACCAGTCTAGCTTTACGAAGTGTCCCTGTTTTCTAAGTTTATGGAACAGTCGTGCCAAGTATCAACACTGGCAAGAACAGAGTGGCCTATTCAAGAGGTTTTGACATTGAGAAAGAAAAATGTTGTTTGTGCTGCAATCGTACCCAGAGAAAAAGTAATTTGACTTCTCTCCATATAAATTTGGGATTGATGAAGCAGTTGAAACAGTTATTTTTAAGGATGGTCTTTCTAGGCTTAAGCATTTAAAATCTTAAAGTAGGAGTTTTCAACGATCCAGACATCAGAAAACTTATTCTACATGAAAACTTTGTAAGTAGTATGAATAAATCAAATGCATGAAATTCATTTGCATTGGTTGTGAAAAACTTTGAGGGTCATCACAAATTTGTGGCAAATAAGCTGAAATGTTTTGGTGATAACATGGGCATCAAAATTAATTTCCTTCATAGCCACCTGGAAATATTCCCAGTAAACTGTGGGGATGTTAGCGATAAAATGGTGAGTGATTCCACCAGGACAGTAAATTAATAAAGAAAAGGTACCAAAGTCATTGGGACATCAGAATGATGGCAGACTACTGTTAGAGCATAAAGAGACACTGCATATCAGCATTCCTAACAGTTAAGAAGGAAGAAGTTTCTCACAAATTAGTCAAATTAAATAAGCACAAATTTCTACTGCGAACATTTTGTTACAGTTTAATAAATAAAGTTTTGTTGTGCTTTATGGAGAATACAGGCCTAGTGAATAATTTGTGTGTTTTTGTATATTCTATCAACAATTAAATTACATTTTCTTTGAAATTTACCATTAAGAATAACATAAGGGTGCTTTCTTGACACCGAGAAGTATTTTCTTCATCATAAAAGCAAAATATACAATAGATTTTAAGGCTATTCCAGTTGATGGATACTTGATTACTAATGTTCTGGGCCGAGAATTATCTGAATTTTTGCGGTAATTGTGAATAATACGTCCAACATGTGTGCAGAACAAAGCATCATTTGTGCGTTATGCTTGGACGTAAAGAATAAAATAAAAAGACAGCTCCGATACTTAGATTTTTTGCATTCATTTTAATAGATAGTATGATATTTGAACCGGAAATATCAAGTGAACTGTTTTAAGCACATCATTATAAACTTATATTTTGATATATTGTTGACGTACTCCTGTCAAGAATTTACAAATTATCAATCTTAATTTGGGACGGCAGTTGGCAATCAAAAACTAGAACAAGATTTATTGATAACTTGACGTAAGCAGAAAAGGCTTGCAATGAAATCTAGAATCCTAGTTATGGCTTTTAAATTTAAATTCATATTATTGGTAATCGCAGAAAAATGCCTATCAGCAAAATTCTGAAATTTCTTGTAAGTTACCGGTTTGATACAGACTTGATAAAGGCCGGAGAGCACAACAGCTGAACCGTTGTAATAACAAATATGCGGACTCTGGCTATTCGTATCCAAGGAGGTCTGCCTAGTAGAGCGGATAGCTAATGAGGCACATTTGTATTTGTATAACACCCACACAATCCTTTGATTTATACTGCAACATTGCTGAGCCAACTAGTTACAGTTTCTTAGAGAAAGCGAATTATCTAGTCAGAACAGTAGTATGAAAAAAGCCAGAACGCTCAAACCCTCTGTCACGATGACTTCTGACTTCATGCTAGTACGAACAGACGATCTTGTCAACACAATTTCACTCACAAGGCTTGAGTCGATCCATGGTATGTTTTTTTTCCAAAGAGATCCTGCTGGGATCGCCTCCTTTAAACCGATAACATCAAGATTCGAACCCGGGCCTCATAGTCAGAATGCAAACGTTCAAACGCTCCCATATAGCCTAAATGTAAATAGTGCAACTAATAACTCCTCGTCCTATACTTTCAGAGAGAAATCTTTCTTCCTATTTTTTTTTACTCTCGAAACAAAAGCTTCTAATATGGAAATCTAATTTCAATAGAAGACAGAAAGTGCAACACTGACATCCGAAATCGCATTTGGATAGTGAAAATTTCCTTTTAAAAGCTAAGTATAGTATTAAGAAACATTGTTAGAAACAAAGAAAAATTATTGAACTGTTACGTATGATAAATTCTCTTATATGTCAGTTTAATGCTAGACAATCACAGATGTAAATACTTGAAGCTAGAGAAATGTTGTTCTAGAGAAAAATGCAGAGAAAACTAGGGACCGAACAAGTGAGCAACGATGAAGTTTTAGAGAATATGGAAACAAAAAGACACTTATATTTAATGCCAGTAAGAAACAGGTTTCTAGGTTTGGAAAATTTTATACTCACAGAACAGATTCAAGGCAAGAGGAACAGAAGAAGGAGATTACCTATCGAGCTTGAATAAATGGATGGCGGAACAAATTTTAGGAAAGATAACAAAAGAACAGAATTTATTAAGAGCTACAAAGACAAAGAAAATTGTGGAAAGCCTTTATCGCCAACGTTCTAAAGAGACACGGCACATAGCAGATTATATGTCTTATCTGTGGAAAAATGTATAGGTCTTATTCCATTATTTACATTGTTCGGAGTATTCCATTCATCTTTATTGCCATGTTTATGACGTTTTCGGACGCTGTACACCTCGGCCTTCTTCAGGTGCTAGGAATATCTAACCGAATAACTGGAGTAAAACATTCTCATTCGATGTGCGAAGCCTTTTAACTTAACTCTTTGAGTTATTTCTTTACCACTGTTGAAGACTAGTATTGAAATCGCAACTATTTGGGTCAAGCCACTGGAACTAATCAACGTGTATATCCACTGGGCTTTTATGGAAATTTCTGGGACTTATAAGCCTATTGTTTCCTTAACCATTTTTGTTCGCCATAATAAGAGTAAGAGCTTATATTGCAGTCTTTGACGCTAACGATTTTTCTCTCGTATTCCTTCTTACTGCTTCCCATATTGTATTCATTTCTATGCTTGACCGGCTTAGGAGATATTTGTGGCCTAGCATATACGCTGATTCCTTAAACTTACGTAATTTTCAATAGTATTCCCTATCAATTACTTCAACTTCATCCCATAGGGGGTGATGAACCTCTTTCTCAATCCATATGTGGTCAGCTATTGCTGATTTTTCTATCTTCCTTCGTGTTACGGTCTTGCGATGTTCTTGTTGCCTTACCTTAAAAGAGCGGCTTGTTTCTCCTTTATGTCTCTTTTTGCAGCTACATGGAATATCATACACATAGTCCTTAGTCATGTCCTCCTCTGTTGGGGGTCTTATTCGGGAGAGGTACCTGCGAAGTGTAGAACCACTTCTTAAGATTATCCTGATGCTATATGGACCACAGATCCTTTGAATTTTCTCCGATAACCTCTTCACTTGAGGTAGACAGACCGAGGCTGTTTTCTGTGAGTTGTTATCCTCAGGCACCCTCCCATCCATGTTTGTTGGAGTTGTTGTCATGTATCCTAGATAATTGTTTCTTTGTAGGGTATTACTTATACTGACCATTTCCTCTTTGTATATCTCTGGGTCGCCGCTTATGATTTTTGCTCGATGTTGCAGGCAGCGGACGATCTCTTTCTTTACATTGTATGGATGGTAGAATTTAAAGTTGAGGTATTCTCCGATAAATGTTGGCTTGCGGTATACAGAGGTTTTGAACTCCATGTCTGTTCGAAATCCAGTAATGCTAATTTGTTGTCGTTCTCTCTTTTCATTGTGAAAAGTATCGATGATCTGATTGATTTCTCATGGTTCATTAGCATCTGGACCTCTTCCTGGTGTCACGAGAGTGTGAAGGTGTCATCAACGTATATCCGTCGTAGAATAGTCTTTAGTACTGTGAATTCTAATGCCATCTCTTTGAAGTATTCCAAGTATATGGGAGACAATGTTCATGGTAATGGCAAGCACATTGCTAAGATTTCATCCTGCGGATATACATATGATGCCATTCCGATGTGTGTTGATTGTGCGCAGAAAGTCAACATCTCCATCAGGTTATCTTGTGGTATACTAGTATATTCTGCTAGGGATGTGCCCGAGGCTAATCTATTCATGACTACTAACAGTGCCTCCACCGTGGGTACCTACACCTAAGCTCACCACCTGGTTGCATTCTATGAGAGCATCTTATTTCCACAAAATGAGCGGGGTTGATGATGATGAATTTCCTATCCTATTTCCTTTCCTATATTATATCCACAAGGAAGTGACTCAGAAGATGGTAAACAGAACCTTGGCTGCTAACAATCACCTCAGCTGAATACCGTCTTTATAAATCTTTGGTAGACCATAACTGTAAGATAGATTACTGTAGCGTTGAGACAAGTGTTAGTATGTTTGATCCTTGTTCTTGGTTAGGATCTACGACAGCTGTCGTTCTGTTTTCAAAAGAGGTTCTTCCTTTGCCTTGCTATAGCTACCACTTCTAGTAACGTCTTCCAGTTTCTCAGTGTATTCTGTTCTTATCTCAGAAAAAATACAAACGTGGAAAATGTAATTAAAAATAAAAACAACAAATATTTGAAGTGCGATCAGTCAATTAAATATCAGGCGTTTAGACGCTTGCGCGAATATGTCACTCCACAACTTTCTAATCTCAATAACTGTCGACTCTTTCAGTTAAGTGACATTATTATTATTATTATTATTATTATTATTATTATTATTATTATTATTATTATTATTAATATTGCAAACTGCAACCCAATAACTATAAAGTTTATAACGTCATAAACATCATCATTTTACTGCCTGATAATAGTGTTTTAGCACCGAAACTTTATAGCTATAAAGTTGCAGTGTGCTGTAATAATAATAATAATAATAATAATAATAATAATAATAATATACTATATATATATATATATTAGAAGTAGTACAATCTAATGAGTTGGCAGTCCACTCTTTGCAGTAATATACTTTATTAAAGTGCTCGATACTTAGTAAAGTATTATATTTGGTAACATTTTTGTAATTTTATAACAAAAGCATAGTTTACTGCAACGTAAGAGCCGTTGTGCTTCGGTACTATCTTATTAGCACCTCGACACGCAAACGAGGTGCTAATAATGAATATATATATATATATATATATATATATATATATGCATATATATACATATATATATGCATACACATATATATATATATATATATATATGCATACATACATACATATATATGTACATAGACATACATATATATATGCATACACATACATATATATATATATGCATACACATTCATAGAGGCTCATCGCTTGCTCCCTGTTTAGGATGTGGTTTCCGGCTTTCTCTCTTCCAATCTTTTCACTCTTTTCTTTTTTAATTTTTTCCAATTGGAGTAGATAGACTAAACTATCGCCCAGTTCATACTCCATCCACGTCTATTGAACAGATAAAGAGGCTCATCCCTTGTTCTCTGTTTAGGATGTGGTTTCCGGTTTTCTCTTTTCCAGTCTTTTCACTCTTACGTAGCCCCCTGCACATCAGTGGCGTTACCGCCTTGCTCGGGGTGATATGATTAAATATATATATATATATATATATATATATATATATATATATATGTAGGATTAAACAAAACTGACGTCATCGTGTAGACCTTAGGATCCTTTCAGCCAACACATTATCAAAGGCGTTACTGTTAATAATAGACGGGACACAGGAAAACAAAAGATTACTTACGGAAGGGAACGTTGGGGGTTGTCATTTTTAGCACATATTATTTGAGAAGGTCAACAAATCTTTAGTTTATATGAGATAAGTCGACGATACGTTCTCAATTTTTGATTGTGCTAATGTTGCCGAAAATTTTCTGGTAAATTTAAATTCTCTACATCACTTCCTTAAGTTTACTACAGAAGTAGAGACTGATGGGTCTATCCCTTTCTTGGATGTCTTAGTACAGCGTAGGGACGAGGTTTCCGTAACTTTCTTTCGCAAACCCACTTTTACTGCTTTATATACCAGTTGAAGCTCGTTCATTCCAAAGTCCCAAAAATAGGTTTAATTGTATTTTTGAAGCTAATATTTACCCTAGTAATATTATCAAACGTGTGATTGCTAAGAAAATCAGACGTTTTAAAGAACCAGCAGTTTTGGACCTAGTCGCTGTCAGATTTATTTAAAATTGCCATATCTTAGTAGGAAGTGTTAGTTAATAACTGACAAGGTTTCGGCGTGTGTTTCATCCTGTTACTGTTTAGTGAAGTTACGTACTTTTTCAGACTCGAACTTTGTTTCCCTCTTTTACTAAAGATAGGTTATCCTATTTTCGCAAAAATTCTGTTATTTATAAATTTAAAAACCGTTGCGAAGCGGTTTATATAGGACGGACCAATCTGAGGTTGGAAACACTAGTTGTGCAGCACGTCCTCACAAATATACGTTCGGGTTATCCTGGACAAGAACAACTCAGGTTGTTCAGAAATCAGCTATAAGACAACATTTGCTTGATAGTCAAGACTGTGCCTCTAGGTATGAAGACACATGGTTTTCTGTCTTACACAGCGCTTGCTCTGCCCATCATTTACCTGTTTTGGAGGCTGTTTATTTGAAGATCCATCGGCCTAGTCTATGCTGACAGAAAGAGCATTTCATTCGCTCGTTACGATTGTTGGAGAAATTGTGAATTTTCTTTTTCTATTTTATCACTCTTGTAGAACTGTGTGTTTACACCCTCCTCACATTTTAATTATATTTTGATTAAAATTTAGTTTTAAACGCGTTCCAACTTTCCCTTCCGTAAGTAATCCTTTGTTTTTCTATATCCCGTCTATTATTAACAGTAACTCCAACGAACACCTTTGATAATGTGTTGGCTGAAAGGATCCTAAGATCTACACGATGACGTCAGTTTTGTTTAAGTCTGTTTGTTGTTTCTGTGAATACAATCCCTGTTTATATATATATATATATATATATATATATATATATATATATATATATATATACACTAAAAATATAGAATAAAATTTCCCAGAAAATAACAAACTCAGCTTTTAACATAATCTTAAAGTCAGTGAAACTGATCTTTAAGATAAATGGTTGGAGGTGGGATGGAGAGAGATTATGTGAAAAATAAGAGGTAGGACTAAGATGAGAAAAAGAAAGAAAAGATGAATAACTAAAAATTAGAAATAGAGAGAGAGAGAGAGAGAGAGAGAGAGTTAGAGGTAAGAGTGACTATAGAAGTGACATTCTAGGTTAACTCAGTTCGTATGGTTAAATTACATTTTTTCTTTTTTTATAAACATGTGTCAAAGCATTTTCAAATGAACACGTCCGCTAACATGACCTCGGAGGAAACAGAAGCTTACATGCTTGCTTCGGGAGACAAAAAAGGCACATTTATTGGCATATACGCATATATGATACACACACACACACACACACACACACACACACACACACACGCACAGACACACGCACACACACCTCATTAAAACCTATGAAAGCGTACCTACAAATATAAAAACTAATAAAATGCAACCAAGAAAAATATATACTTACATGTCAGAACAACCACACACACACCAGAGACGAAATGAACGTTTATTGTAGAAGAGGCTCTACGATGAGTGCAGCGCGCGCGCGCGCGCACAAACACACACACACACACACACACACACACACACACACACACACACACACACACACACACACACACATTTCATCATTCCATGGAACACCCACCCATGTCTCATGTAAGTATGTATTTGTTGACACAGCAAATGTGCGTATTAAAACATATAATTTTATAAAAAATAACATTCATTTCAGTCTTGCAAACACACACATATAAAAAAAAAAACTAAATTCGAAACAAATTCATTTCTCAACTGAGAAAAGCAGATTTAGTTACTGTTAGTTTACCCAGACAAATTTTTTTGTTAATTTTCGCAATATCTGTCTATCTGTTTATCTCATTCTGTTCACCTTTGTCTCTCTGCTGTGAGAGCAATATTGTTCTGTAGAAGAAACGTGGTTGTATTGTTCAGCATTTGAAATGCAGATTTTTACTATGAACTTGATATATTTACACACATAAAATTTCTTATATTAGCTGGACTGTTTCAAGTTAAATTTCTGGTCAACACAGTCGCGCATCTGTTAAACTGAGTAGTGAATCTGTTAAGCTGAGTATTGAATTCAATCATCAATGGGTACCCTATAATTTCGGGCTTGTGCTACATCTAATCAGCGCTTAGAAAATCAATATGTTTCCGCAATAATCTTCACAAGAATAACTATACCGAATACTACACCCTTGTGAGTGGCTAAATCACTGGCTGAAAGCACTCAGAACAATAAAACTATGGACACTTTTTATATTGTTTTACTTCTAAAAACGGAAAAATAGTAGAATGCTTTAAAAATTCAATAAAAGTTGGATTAAAACATCCTTGTCAACTGCATTAAATGAACATTGCTTAAAAGAAAGGTTGCTCGCAATATATATATACATATCAAAACTTATTTATAAATGGAACTTTGTGTGTGTGCGTCCGTTACCTATAGATTCCGAAACGGCTGAACCGATTTTCTTGAAAGTTTACACAGTTGTGCTATAAGCGTCTGCGAGTGTTCTTAGCTAGGCTTTGTGTCGAGGTACCCCCGATAAATATCGAAAATCGATAATCGAAAAAATCGGGTTATAGAAGGAGTGGTCCGATTTTAATCAAATTTGATACACTCATAGACAAAGACATAAGAAACGATATTCGGAAGTTTCAAGGTTGCACTTCTTACAATAGTGCAGAACATCGATAATATGTATATAAGACAAGATGCTTGTACGTGTGTCTGTTTATCTGCCTGTATGTTTGTATTATTTCAGCCCTTTTATTTTAGTTTTTGCTTCGGGTTTGGCTCTCAGTAAGTATAATTGTAGTTCTTAGTCTCAGCCATGATACCATTTACTCAGAGGACATATTTAGCCTTCAAAATTCAGTTTACGATGAGGAAATCAAAATTTGACATACATCCACTCATTTTTCTTTCAGGCTACGGTTTCGCTTTAACTGGTAACAACTATTGCTTTTTAGTCTTTCGTGCCAACATCCAAAGAATCTAACCTCCAGGGCCATGAATTAGTTTTAAAGCTTTCAGTACACCCGAGCAACGCCGAGTTATACTGCTAGTATATATATATATATATATATATATATATATGACAAAATGAACTAAAATTTCACATTAGACCTTTCATCTAAAGCAGATTCTTCTTCAGACTAATGATGGTTTTGTCGATGGAGTTGTGTATCGGAGAGAGAGAGAGAGAGAGAGAGAGACAGACAGACAGACAGACAGACAGACACAGAGAGAGAGAAGCGGGAAATAAATACAATGTGGGTTATTATTTTTTATCGAGTGTCGATGAAAATATAAAATAAGCAGACTTAACTTTAATTCTCGTAAATTTTAGAGGTGTCTGTTCTATAGACATTCATAAACTAGATGACCTCATTCAGATTTCTATCACTTTTAATTTCAAATATAGGTTTTTTTTCCTTTTATTATTTATTCACCCACTATTAGTCTTTGTATATACTATGTGTATATTTCCACCCACAAATATATATATATATATATATATATATATATATATATATATATATATAGGTGTGATGGCTAAATTGTCTAAATTACTCAAAGATGGAAATAACGCTAACATCTCATTTTAGCAGATATATTTGCCAAAATTACACAAAAATATCGAAATTCTAAAGAATACATTTTTTCAATAAAATCGCTAGACTTCAATCACCGCCTTCAGACGACTTTGGATTCTTCTGCAACTCGTCTGGACTGTCTCCTTTTTTTACTTCGTGAATGTAGCCATAATCCTTGCTATCAGTTCATCTTTGGTCTTAAAAGGAGGTTTGTTGGTCTCTCGCTTGAGTCCACACACAATAATCCTGGAGGTTGCAGTCTGAGTAGTTAGATAGCCAGACTTAATGGGTGGTGTAATCGCAGCACTTGTCTGAAAGCCATGAATGAGTTCTTCTGCTTATGTGACATAGTGCAGAGTCCAGTTGCCAGACATAGTGAATTCCAGCAGGCAACCTCTTGAACAAGGGCAGCACTTGTTCCTCAAGGCACTTGATGTAGGGCTCCGTGTCGAGTCTGAAAAAGATGAATGGACGCATATCATCGTCATGACTAGTGATCACACATGCGTATTAGTATTATACTCATCTAACTCTCTCCTAATCTCTGCACTATCCACAGATC
Organism: Ascarosepion bandense; assembly: GCA_037127315.1. NCBI lineage: Eukaryota > Metazoa > Mollusca > Cephalopoda > Sepiida > Sepiidae > Ascarosepion > Ascarosepion bandense. The sequence goes on along the minus strand of JBBBDQ010000224.1, from coordinate 7,430,154 downwards.
GACACCCAAACACTTTGAAATGTTCGGTAACAAGCAACACAAGCAACACAGCATGCGTTTCCAAATTTCTGGCGGAATGAATTGCGTCTTCGTGACCCATTTTCCATCGACGATACCCAATTAACCCTACTATTCTGTGCAATCGACAAAACCAAAAACCAACAACACACTTGCACGAAACAAAAAACCGGCGACAATTTACTCATGATACACTGTGTGTGTATATATATATATATATATATATATATATATATATATATATTGCACTCATGCATATACACGCATATACCGTTTTATTACACGTATAATCCTGACCACTCACTATTAGTACAAACTTATTGATATTATTGGTCATTAAAATTTTATCACTTTGGTACAGACTTAATTTAGGTTTTAGTTTCATGTAATTATTTATCTGGAGAGCTTACATGAAAGAAAGAGTTTTTTAAGCATTGTGATTAATAAATTGCTTATTGTCTGAGCGTTTGTCATAGAAACATGAGCAATATTTACTAGGATAAAATATCATTGCCATTAACATTTACACAAGATGCAATTAAAAAAATAAATAATCTGTCAAAGATGCAGACAAAACGCAAAAAACAATTACTCAAATTATATTGTGTATGCACACCGACACAAACACACACGTAAGCACGATGATATGCAAAAGCCTTAAAACCATGCAGCTATCACATGTTATTGATCGATTGTTAGCACGCAAAATCTTGATGACCATTCTAAATGAATTGTCTTTTCACTGTTCAGTTTGCGTGCCAGACGAAGACCAATTTAATTACAAGGATCGTCTGCGGCGGGAACAATGATGATCTATTAAGCTATGGGCAGTGAATGAATTCATTCCTTGCTATTATGACCTAGTCCTATACCAAATGAAACTAAATAAATGTCTTTATCCACGCGCGCCTACATACGCACACATATTTGTTAAATCCAGACACACGCAAATCTTACTGCTGTAGTCACTAAAACCATTCTTGTGAATTCTTTTTTTTCTGGCGATGTGCTCCATTAATCTCGCCTTGTAATTCGTACGGCTAAAATGTGCCCACGTAAACGTTTACTTACGCTGACTAAGAGTCGAGCAAAATGACTAAAAATAAATACGCTTCGCAGACATTTTTTCTTTATGAAAGGAACCCTTTTTAACGCAGACATATAAATTGAAATATAACGCGTGCATACACCCATTTAAAGGGAGGACGATTTTTGTCGTCTGATGTTCTCACTAAACATTGCTAATTTAAGGAACTTGATCCACAATAGATCTTCCTCTATCGTTGTCCTTCGGTCAGACTCAGCTTTGCTTTGTAAATATCTTTTTCAAAAGAAAGTTACACACGTGATTCTTTCCATTTTCTCCCTTTCCTTTTCGTTCTCCCTCTCTTTTCTCTTCTCCTCCCTTACTTTCTCTACCTCTCTTTTTCTCCATCACTCTCTCTTCCCCATCCCTTTCTCTTTCCACTCACTTTTTATCTTCCACTCACTTACTGTCTTCCTTAATTTATTTTCCTCCCTCCCCTCTCTTTATCCATATCACTCTCCAACATTCTTAGTGCGTGGATTCAAACACCTCACACTCCCATCTCTTGTATAACTTCCCAAACACCCCACACAGCATATGACGTCAATCACCGCTTGTTTGCATTCACACGACCAGTCTTCCCTAACTAACATTTTCCTCCTCTTTGCTTACCTCTCTTGTTTCTTCTTCATCGTCCTGATTTCTACATTTCGTTGTTCTTTTGCATTTTTTATTCTTTCATGTTGTCACTATCTCTTTCCATATCTTTTCTTTTCTTTTTTGAGGGGCACTTTCTTTCGATTTCTTTTTTCTTTACTTTCTTTCTTCTCCCTAAAGCATTTTGTCACACTCCTATTTTTTTTTAATATCCCTTCTTTCTTTGTACAACTTTTGTGTATTTTGTTAATTACTTATGCTTATATATATATTTCCGGATTCGCATTCTGTCTGCTTATTTATCTGTCAGTCTGACGAGTCTGTTTGCCCAGAAAAAAAACCCCGCACAATTGTGTATGGCTTTATATTAATGTTGGTATATGGCCACTTGTTCATAAGATCACCAAAGTTAATACAGTTAATCTGGAAAAGTGGAAAGAGGAAGTGACAGTTGGTACTGACCTTGAAAAGAAAACAATTCTAAAAACAAATATATTCATATTAATATGGCTAGATCGAATCTGAACATCACTGAGTAGGATTAAGCAAATCATGTTAGGTAGAAGAGCATCTTAAAAAAACGACATTATTTAACACTCGTTACGACATTGCTTAAAACTCATTATTTATGGTACTCTTTTTACAATAGATTGTTTTCTGTACATGAGTGAAGCCCAGAAAAGTCAGTAGGTTAGAAATATTTGTTGCCTCTTTCTGTTGATATATATATATATATATATATATATATATATATATATATATATATGAAGAATATATATATATATATATATATATATATATGAAGAATATCTTTGAAACCTCGTTTTATATAGTATGATAAGCATATGTGGGTTATTTTTATTTTATGTCTTTTTCTTTCTACCTCTTTCACTACCGCTTTCTCTCTCGCTCTCTCTTTATATATATATATATATATATATATATATATATATATATATTTCATTTGGAAACGAGTTATTTCTCGACGTATATATATAAATATATCTATCTATTATATATATTGGCTATCTGTATCTTTATCTGTTTCTCCCCCCTCTCTCTCTCTGTGTAATGAGGTGGGTGCTACAAAGTATTTAGGACGACGAAGAAGCTCTTTACTAATATTTATTTTATTTAATATTTATTCCAAGTGGTTCAGTCTGAGAATTTTCTAATACTCCTTGGTGCGTGCCTTTCTACCAGTGTGTATTAAAAAGGTCTCAGACTGAATCACTTCCAATAGATAGGAAGGACTTCTTTGTCGTCCTAAATATTTTACAGCACCTTCCTCACACACACACACACACACACAAAATCATGAAAGCGATTTAACTTATCCGCGGTTAGCTCTAACCAGAAAATCTTTCATATTCAGACTTCAAATTAAAAAACATAAATTAAATACATTTTAAAGATAGGTTGTAGGCATAACGGTGAAAAAATAATTTTTGTCCATAATTAGTATATATAACTTACCATGGATTTCACTATCCGAATAATCTTAACTGCTTTCACTATATACGTTTGTGTGGGTTCGCTTTTGACGGTAGTAAGGGTTCACTTGATCTTTTATATTTTATTTGTTCGGTTATTATGCGTAAATAAGTTTGACTTTACGTGGCTTCTTTGTAACTTAAAAAATACTTTCTGTAACATGCATGCCCTATTTGCTCCACTTCTTTTATTTCAGAATGTTGGTTTTGCACTATTTGCACACTGAGATGCAAGGATGTGCATTATAAATGTCGCTCTATATGCGTATTTTATTACACGTGTTACATGTAATATTACATACTTGGTATAAGCATTGTGTTGCATGTTCGAAATTATATAATCATTTCTTTTTTGTTTGTCTTCGCTTCTTTTTTTATTTTCAGGACTCCTTTTTTCTCTTTTTTCTCTTTTCCTCTTTTTCTCCTCCTGTTTGGCTTTTTTCTCTTGTTTTCTCTCTTTTTTCTCTTGTTTTCTCTCTTTTTTCTCCTTTTTCATTTTTCTCTTTTCCTTTTTTCCTTTTTCTCTTTTTCTCTTTTCTTCTTTTTTGTTTTGTTTTCTTTTTTCTTTAAGAAATGTGTGTCATATATTTGCGCCATGCATTACATAAGGGTCTGTATTCTAATCGATCGCTGCGTGGCTTTCTTTCTTCTTTTCTACAATTATTTGAACGGCAATTGTTTTGATGAGTTTTTTTTTACATGAATTTAAGCGTGCTACCAAATTACCAACAAGGTCTCACCGTTTAATTGTTGAACTAGGTTGATGATACCGCAAATTCTAATCTAACAGTTTTTCTCTTACTTCTCGCCTGTGAGAGCTCCTTTCGATTTTTTGCTTCCCTGATACCTACAATCTTCAAAATTTTAAATGCAACATCAATTACCATCGTTTGTCATTTTGAACACTGTTCCTTTTCATTAGGTTGTTACAAAAATAATGGCCGCTCGAAGTATTACATTTTGAAAAGCTATTTTAACATAGTTTTCGTAGTATATCTTAGGTGAATTTTGTTATACATAATAATTAATGTGTGCTCTTTAATAATTGTTAACTCATTTTCAGACAGGAATACTCTTGAAGCATAGAAGCACTTAATTATGAACATGACAATATATATGATCTTTGTTTACTTTTCTTGCATGCGTTCACACTTCGGTACAGTGCCACCTAAACTTCTGCTAATATAACCAGAGCACGGGGATATGATCCCACAAATGTTCGAACAGTACAAAGGTGGTTCCATAAATTCAGAATTAGTGATGAGGGCTTTGAATATGAAGAAGGTAGAGAATGGAGATGCAGTTTTGACAACGAGCGATTGCAAGTATTGTTGAGTAAAACCCACAACAAATTTACAGAACAAATGATTCAGACGCTTGGTGTCAGCCCTGCAACAGTCACGCAATTTGCAGAATATAAGCAAGATGAAAAAAGCTTGATAAATGGCTTCCTCATGATCTCAATAAAAATTTAAACATAAGCGTTTTGAAGTGTGCTCGACGCCTTTTCTCTGTAACATCAATAATCTCTTTCCTGACCGTGATGGAAAGTGGATCTTTTATGATAACCGTAAACGATCAGGTCAAAGACATGATCGTGATTAGTCCCTCAAGCATATTCAAAGCCAAAGTTGCATCAGCAAAAAATTATGGTGACTCTCTGATGGTCTGCAATTGGTATTATCCACTACAGTTTTCTAGAAGCCAATCAAATCAGAGTCTTACTGCAATCAATTTGCTGAAAAGCATACACGCCTTCAAAAATCGTTGGTAAATCGATGTGGTCCAATTCTGCTCCACGATAATGTGCGAACACATGTTGCAAGAATGATGTTGCAAAAACTCACAGACTTCGGATACGATAGTTTATCACATCTTCCATAGTCTTCTGATCTTTTATCCACTAATTAACATTTTTAAGCACTTAAGCACGTTTTTAAATGGTAAAATTTTCAGGCTCAAACCAAAGATAGAATCAACTTTCTAAAATTTTTTGGCATCACAGCTAATAACTTTTTATCAACGAGAAATACATAATCTTGTCTATCGATGGTAGACGTGCATAGATGCTCAAGGCTCGTATTTTGACTAATTTCAACATTTCTACAGTTAGTTTTTCAAGAATAAATTTGTTTCTGAAATCAGTCATCACTTTTGTCACAAGTCAATAGTTTTTTCCTCAATCATCTTCACTGAAGTTCTTTTACTTCCTGTAAAATCTTGTGTTCTAGTAGCATTATCACTTTGCTTGGGATAGAACGATTGAAAAACAACAACAGCAACAGCAACAACAACAAAACTCTTTAATTTTTTCCGTTAATGTTTACCTCCTTTTCTTTACTTACCTCTCCTTTTTTATCGTCAACATTCAACTTATTCTCCTACCACTTTCTCTTTGGTTACTTATCTTTTTCTTCTCTTTTACTTCATGAGATAAATTAACATTGGTTTCTATTAGAAAAATAGACTTTGTTGAACAATCTAGTAAACGTAAATCAGAGAAATCTCAAATTAACTTCGGAATACAGATGTCAATCGGCTCGTGAACTAAACGAAGTTAAAAACACTATCAGAGAATGTAAATGTTGTATTATTAACTAGTGCAATATTAGTTGAAACATGACCAAACTTTGTTCGTTTAAATTACTAGATTTATTATAAAAATATTCAGTTTAAATACTGAATAGTTAAAAAATGACTTCAAAAGAGGCCACGCTCTTTTCCTCTTACCTCGAGGCACATTTCATTTTGATTCAAATTTGTTTTTGTACGTTTGCGTCTACTCATATATAGTTTAAATCATTGACATATGTATCTTATTTTTTACTTAATTAATCTTGTTAAATAATTCAGTTTATTACCGAATAATTTTAGAAAAGTTCAATAAAATCTTGTAATTATATTAGGGTTTAAAATATTACAAACTCTTGCCCTCAGATTTGATTTTATTGCCCAGTTCAGCCCGAACCAAGTGATGGGGAAACATATTATTCCAATCTTTTACTTTAAATCAAGTCAAATTGTGAGGATGTGTGTACATCAAATTGCACAAACATATTTATACCACTCACTAATCCAACAATATACGGATATACATTATAAATGCAGATGCAGATTCACACACAGTATGTGACGGACAATGAATTGGTCAATATCTTGGATACTATAGTCACAATGTTTGTGTTCTACTACCGTTTTTTATATTTCTCTCGTATTCTGTAATCTTTAAAAGAGAAATTGTTTTCATTTCGCGGCCCAGTTTCTGTGATATTTGCATATATTTGTACCAGGAAATAAATATACAGGACGAGCTACACCTATAAAGAAGGCTTAAATAGTGTGAAATGAAAAAGTGGAACCACCGAACTTTATAGAATGGATGTAGCATAAAAAACAATCGGAAATTAAGCGAATGAAAATAAAATGACACACAGGACACTGAGCTAGACGGAAACTATTAAAGTATAACATATAAAAATAGTTGTTCAGTAAAGAAAAGCTATCAGGTTTAAATTTGACTACTTGATAGCTATACAGGATGCTGGATAACAGCATCACTTATTTTTATTTCCTACATCCCTAAACCTCATCCACCTCTTGCCTTTTCTTAGACATTCCCTGTTCCCCTTTTTTTAATCACTGTAACCTCTTCAGCACCAGTGACGATCCTGCCTTCTTTAGGGTGAAATGATTATAAAAAAATCAAAATCAGCTCGTGGGTCAGGTAGTAAAACAGGAGAGGGTGGCAAAAAGTTCTTAACCCAACTCATTACTAAAATATGATAAAACATGAGTTTCTTGTTTTCTATTAAATTTACATTATTTATTTAGGCTAATGTCCTCATCGTTGTTGTTACTATCATTTCAACCGCATATACTAACCCTACAAACGTGGGAGAAAATTTAGCCCACGACGATTAAAAGAGTCGTTGAGATTATGCATGTGAGGATGACTCACTAGAAGGGGACCGCGTAGGTGTAGCATTCAATAACTATAGTGATCCGCTCCATATAGCAAAGTACACCTCTGGGAAAAAAATCACAGAACATCCATACTCTCATTATCTCTTTATCTCATTATCTTTTATTACTTTGTTATCTCTTATTCTGAAGTTTATAAAACCAGCTTGATGATTTAGCTCTTAAAACACAGAGATAGAAATCAGTCTACATAATTTTACTTCCAAACTTTAAAGTATTTTACAAAAATTATGTCATAAAGTTTGCGAAACTTTAACAAATGGTGATTGATAATGAAACTTATTTTAACAAATAAATATAATTAAATACGTTGTTAACTTGTTTATGATTTAAAAATTACATAGGGGATTACTTGAAAAATTAAGAAACGTGGAAGAACATATCTTTGGAATTTACTATGCTGAGCTGGCTTTATTCACAGAATAAATATCGCCGACCTGATAACGATTTGTGGTAAATCGGCTGTGATTTACCGTGTCACGAACTAAAACATCAAGAAAATGTTGTCATATATTAACACTTGGAATTCTCGTGTTTTATCTTTTAATAAATCTGCAATACTGAAGAGTAACGATACAGTTTTGGCGAAAGGAATGAAGTAAAAATACAGCAAGAAGAAAGATATAATCTAGATCTGTAAAAAATAGCAAATTTGGAATCAGACTTATTTCAGACTACTGAGGTAAAAGAAAAACAGATCAGTGTAATGTGTCGTAATCTATACATTTAAATGCAAAATACACAAAGTATTCGTTTTTAAATAAAAATACAGTGAAACATCGAAAGCTTATTTCAACAATATATTTGTACGAATATTACACAGGCTGGTAGACAACACACTGTTTGAAATAAACGAGGCGTCTACTTAAATACGGATATTTCTAAAATATAAGTAATAAAATATGTCTGATTAGAAAATAAATCCATTAATTATTTAGAAATTTCTTTGGTTACGTTTCGCATACAAGACTGAGCTGATATGTTTTTCAAGATATTATCTGGGCGTATGAGCGTACTTTAAGGCAAAAATGAACTTTGTTTTATTGTGACGCTAAAAAGCACGACTGCAAAGGGGAGATGCAGGTCCGAATCCTGCGGGCAGGCACAGTTTTTTATGAAATTTTCTCGAGTAAGCAGGCCGAAATAAATATTGTTTAAAAGAAACGCCACTTGTGCTAAAATACAGGTATACACGAAAAATATAAAATACCTGTCTATCCATGTTTCTTTCTTTCTTTCTTTCTTTCTTTCTTTCTTTCTATCTATCTATCTATCTATCTATCTATCTATTCCCCCACACAAGCTGTCAACTGGTTGAAAATCATTGTCTCCACCAATCTCTTTGTTTTCCACGCAATTCAGTGTCATCCTTTCTTTATAAAAGAAAACATTGCAGCCATTGCTCGAAAGATGGGGGAAATGAAAATTACTCAAAATGCAATGAACAATAACAACTTGTTTTCTCACCTTTTTTGTTTCGTGATCAACATTATATAAGTGACTTCAATATGGAACATAATGCTCATACATTTAAACATGTAACGCTTTCTTTAGAAAGTAAGTTATCTAATTGTGATGTCACTAGACGTTTACTCTCTAAAAAATCTTAAGCTTGACTTTTATAACTTAGAAATGGAATGACTATATAGAATCCATTGCTAAATTCGCTGCGATGAAAGTCAGTTTTCTGTGCAGGGCCAGGAAGTTTTTTTTCCGTCTGAGTCCATCCTGCACATATATAAATCTACCATCCGTCCGTGTATTGGATACTGCTGCCACATCTGGTTGGGTGTCCCTGCTATTCTCCTCGGGGTTCTTGACAAAATACAACGGAGAATCTGTAATGTGATCGATACCGACTTTGCAGCCCGGCTGCAGTCACTCTCTCAACGGCGTGATGTGGTTTCTCTGTGCCTCTTCTATAAATACTTTCACGATTTCTGCTCCAATGAACTTAGATCACTGGTGCCCCCTAGGTATGAATTTGCACGAAATACTAGATTAGCAACTAGGCCCCACACTTTTACACTGAAACAGATAAAATGTAACCGGAATTTCTACTCTAACAGCTTCTTTTCTTGCACCTCCCGCCCGTGGAATTCCTTTCCATATAATTGCTTCCCCGACAGCTACAATCTCCAGGAATTTAAATGTAAGGTCAATAGACACATCCTAACACACTAACTCGCTTCCATTCTCTCAAACACACTCCCCACCTACCCAAACCTTATCCTCTGTATCCCTACCCGTCTATCACCCTCCTTCTGACATTTCCTATATTTGACCACTCTTTCTAATCACCTTCCCCTATGTAACCCCTTGCGCAATAGTGGCAGTGGAATGCCTTGCTTGTGGTGAAATGATAAAAAAAAATTCGCATGCAAATGTATGGTTTACTTGCTGTGGGAGTCGTGTAGCCGTTATCAGAGCGGAAAGTGAAATTAGCGAGCCCAGTTCAAATTACTGTTACGTTTACTTTCGCACAAATACCCCTGGTAGTGTCCTGAATTAATCTCTTGTTTGATTCAGCTATTGGTAAAAACAAGACAGGTTCGGCTATGAACACTTTGATGTCAGTCATTCAGGAACAAATGCAAATTCATAAAAAAGCAATAGGAAAGCACTGCATAATATTTCCAAAGAATGTGCATAAAAACTTTCTGTATGCCTTCAAATTCGAACTCTCACAAGTTTTTACGAAAACATCGCTTATAGAATATATCAACCTGTGTTTATAACCTGGAAAATAAATGATCTAAAATGATTCTATTTACAAAGTGTGAAATCGGAGGCATATACATTAAAATGCAATCACTGTTTCGATGTTGTGTGCATGAAGGATAAAAGAACAGAGAAAATCCTGTGTGACCGTTCACAGAGGGTAGAGGAAACACTAATGAGCTATAATGGATAAAATCAAGCAAAACTTAAACTCTGTCGGTGTCTCTATGACACCTTTGGAGGAAGTGGCATGTGATTATGTGAAGGAGTATGTTTAAAAAGAGAATAACAACTTTAGATTAGACTCGCATTAAACATCTCCATATTACGAGGGAGAAAACGAAACACCGCTGTAACACTCCTGAAGCCTTAGCAAGAGGTGCTGTTTCTTGACCTATGTGTCGAATTCTGTGAGTTTTTCGGGTTGCGCTTATGTCATCGAAGGAACAAACACAAGATGAACATTAAAGCCGCAACATGTTGTTAGGACATAGAATGTCGAAAACGACGAAAGCTTTCACCCACACGCACGCACGAACGCGCACACACACACACACTCACACACACACAGAGACACAGACACAGACACACACACACACACACACACACACACACACACATATATATATATATATAATGTGTGCGTGTAAGAGAGAACACTGTGGTCAGCAGAGGTGATAGTATTTCATGCTTAAGCACAATCTTCATAACGTGGATTGAAGATTGTGTTCGAACAGAAAACTGTGCCATCACTCGGTTTTAACTTACATAATGCTCTAGCCCTGATTGAGTACTTTTACCCATGAATATAGCATACTTTAAAACAATGATTATATATATATATTGAAAACAGCAAGCGAAGTTGTTCTCATGAGAGAAATTGGTAAAAGGTGCTAGAAGCCGTGAACGTTTTGTTTAAAGTGTAGTTTATTGTCATTATTATTATTATTACTTGTTTTTTGTACAATATATTAAGTTTCCATAATGTTATATGTGTAGCTACACGAGTTTTGAGTCCAAAGTTGACTCTCGTAAATTTATAACTTTACATATCGACATCCGGCTGTCTTTCTCACGGCCGAAAATACTGTGTATGTATAGATAAGTGGTCGGTGAGCAGGTCAGAAAGTTCATTTGTTTTATTTTCACACTTTTTTTTGGGAGTCATTCATTTTTCGTTAGCCAGAAAAAAAACTTTTTACACAGACTTGCGAAATTTGGTTTCGTCTTTTTTCTTTAACATTGTTTTCAAAAGTTTTATAATACATCTAAATCGAGTCGGGAACTTTTCGCTACCACACCCTATCTTATATATAAGTGTTTGATTGATTTAAGATCAAGTAAATTTTTTTTCATCTGTAAAAATATATTTAATTGCTTTTGATGCATCAAATATATTTATATATTTTTTACCGTAATATTTACTGAAGCCATCCCCCACCAAGGATGGCAAACGTAAAATAATCGCTTTGAAAACAGAGATCGATCCGCAAATAGATTTTGTAAACATCAACTACTACACTAATAGTTAGTGGTTACATTAATTGGTGTTATATTTGAGAGAAAGAGAGAGAGAGAGAGAGAGAGAGAGAGAGAGAGAGGGTGGGGAGAGATTAAAAACAAAAATAAAGGATGTTTGTGAGTGCAAGACTGAATAGCTGCTTGAATAAGAGGTACCTGGACTACCAATTATTAAAAACTTGCTTATATTAAAGAAGTTCTGAAAAGTTCCTAGATCGACCAATTGCCCAAAATTAATATTCTGATGATTGAAATACTAATGTCTGGGAAATGGGTCGTCCATCAACACAGTGTTCAAATATTATATTTCGATGAACCTATGGGAAAATTACTTTTATAATTATTCTTCATAATTATTCTTTATTTGGCAGAAAAATAAATCATACGTTTCTCCGTATATATATAAGCAGGGTGACCACAGTTCAACGCCGAATGGCAATTGATTCAGTTCTAATATCTAGTTCTATCTTGTAACATACTATTATCATGCATTGTTGAGCATTGCTTATATTTACAGCCCGGATATTGAAAACTTTTACCTTTTAAGGGAACAACCCTCCCCTCGTATATATATATATATATATATATATATATATATATATATATATATATATTATTTTGGCAGCAATCTTTCTATAATATGTCTTTACGCATAAAAATTACTAACAAAATACTTCAGTTAAAATTTTGAGTGGTTTGTCTTATGAGAGAACAGGTGATTTATTTTTTGGTATATAGATTATGTAGAAATTGTTCCAATGATTGCTCATTCGTTCCAAGCCCTTTCGCCTAAGTTCTTAAATATTTTAAGAGCTTTTGATTGTTCTATTTCAAATGGTTTATGCTTTGCTGATACTTAAATATGTTTTGAATTTGCAAACATATCCATTATAGAAAAGCCGTTGTCGTTGGTGATGGTGCTAACGGCTGGCATTTTGTTTTTAGGCGTGTATGATTTTTATGTTTTCTACAATGACCTATAAAATTTTCCACTGAAATTTGTATGAAATCCGAACGTAATATCAACAAGAGGAATTTGAATTCTGTGCTAATCACTACGCTACCGACACATTCGACATAGAAGTATATATCAATCCGTTAAAGATGTCAGTGATGTTTTAAAACTATTCCGAGTCTTTGCAGGTTTTTAAAAAAATGCTGAAAAAAAAGCGTTAGAAAATCTTCCAAGGCAGAAGGACTTGCCAATATTTAAAGGCATATTTGCCACCTTTTACTTTTTTGATTAGATATTTAATTTCAAAGCACTTTTTTATTTATTTTTATTTTCTCAAATATTATGTAAGAAATGAATCATGAAACATTTTTCCATTATTTTTTCAACTTATTCAATTTTAAAAACAATGTACTTCTGATTAAAATGTGAAAATATGGGCGTTCAAACTGTATACGGTGCATAATTTTTTTAAACTAAAAATAATTTTGAAACTTTTAACCCTAAATATAGAATAAAATATTGCTTAATCTATAATATAATAAAAGCTGCGCCTGTCCGTCCGAATCTCAATCTATAATAAAAACCGCGTCCGTAAGTCACAAATTCATATTTTAATATGTCTTTAATAATACCCATGTCCATCAGTCACACGATTCAACTAGTGATAAAAGTGCAGCATTTCCTTTACCAATAAGATATACAGTATTGCTTTTAGAAATAATTTAGTTTAATTTAAACTAAATCTTAAACATAAAATTAAAATCTTAGAAGTTGAATAAATAGAATATTTTAGGGCAGAGTTTATACGTTTTGTATCTATGGGTCCAGAGGGATTATTTGTGCATATAAATCCTCGTTTACATTGAATAAAAGTTTGTTTTCTTAAAGCCATAAAAACAGCACATTTAGCTCAAAGGGTTCAATGTTGCTCTAAAATATAATAGAAGGCCCAAGTATTTTGGTTGGATTCAAAATAATTATTATTAATACCATATTTGCGGAAAATAATAAACTGAAATGTGCTTATACTGAGATTAATACATTTCTAATTTTGATCATTGCTTGAGTAGAAACATATCAATATTTAGTTCAGGAATCAAAACCCCCAACTTATCAGCGACCAAATGGGTAACTGAAAAAAGAAGAAAATAAAGTGAAGCAGAAAATGACCAAAGTTACCTGAGACAAAATATTATATATATGGTTAGCCATTCGTATCCGGGGATGCCTGTAAGGATGGCGAGTTAATACCATTGCATACACTTGCTTAAGCGTGTTTGCTCAACACCCAAAGAGGCCATCTGTGGTTTATACTGTAATTATGCTGAGCGGAACTTAGATACAGTTTCTGGGTGAGAGCACGTTCTCCTACGTGAACATCAATCAGAAAAGGATCAGGATGCTCAAACATGATGTGACTTCAAGCTTGCACAACCATCGACTTTCACTCAAAAGGCTTGAGTCAACTCGAGGTATGATTTTTAGGCACTTCCCAAAGACACTGCATGCTGGTATCACCGACCGATAACATCAAGAAGTTATCTTCCTCATAAATCGGCCATAGTTAGATTTGAACCCTCGCTTAGTGGTCCAAAAGTGAACGTTCTAGCCACTTGGATATATATATATATATATGTGAGAAAAAGAATGAGGACCAGGGTATGAAAAGGAGTAATTAACGTCTTTTCACATACGCAAAGAAGGATTTATCCTTCTTTTATACATCCTGGATTTGTCAAATATGTGAGTGTTACAGTTGTTATGTACGTAGAAAATCTAGCTCATAAAAAAATTACTTGATGCGAACAAAGCGGGGATTGAACTCCAGATAAAGAGCTATGGAAGCTTTTATTGCAAATCATTACACCTAGAAGTGGTGTAAAGGACATCAAAATTTACTGCCTGCGCTAGATGCATATAAAAAGACTAAACACGATACCTACATATGAGAACACATTAATACTAAGTTTTTTATATATAATTTTAGGAATGATTTATACGACATTATTTCTTATTACTTTTTTCTTACTAAGTGCGAGCGAATATTTGATTTGCTATCCCTTTTTTCTTTTTTTATTTTGAACTGAGAAATTAATAACAATCGGCCTAAATTGAGAAGTCCTACTAAGGAAAAATTATCCCTCCGATAGGAAACAAAACTGTATCTATTCGGAGAGGTAAAGATTTTCTTCTGTAGGACTTCTCAATTTAGACCAATTGTTATTAACATATTAACACTGTTTAAATATAAAAAAAAGTATAGCAACTGAAACACGTGTGCAACCTAAAAATAGAGTTTACAGTGATAAGCAATAAAATATGCATCTGGACTCGTTTAGATGAATTGCATTCACTCTTCAAAATCCATATTGGTAAATTTATCTGTCAAACACAAATCTTTTTGCGTGCATCACCCATATATATATATATATATATATATATATATATATATATATATATATATAGCACAAACTAATAAAATACTTTCGACAAGTAAATTTTATTTTTAAGGAACTACGTGTGGTATGCTATGTTTTCTTTTTAGGCATTAAACATTTAAAATTATTTTTAACAGCTTTTAGGGCGTCAAAGAATTTTTATTTCTCTATAAGACATATTTTATACGCATACACACACATAGACACATAGACACACATGTATATATATATATATATATATATATATATATATATATATATATATTAAAGTTAGACTGACAGATAAGTAGAAAGAATGATATTACTTAATTGTTTTAAGGCAAACAGAAAAAAAAGTAGTTTGATAATTGATCTGAATTTTGGCAGGTAGTTCAGGACAAGAAGTCATATTAGCACTCTCATGTATGTTTAAACGCGCGAGCGTGCGCGCACACACATACACACACATATTCTATCTATCTATCTATCTATCTATCTATCTATCTATCTATAACGTTTGTCTGTAGTTCTGAGATAAAGCAGTATTTCGACTACTTAAATTATTCGGACTATTTATTTATAATACAGTATATTTATTTTCGTTTATTTACGTTATTATCGTAAATTTGCAGATAATTAGTTAAAGAAAATATTCGTTCTCCAGCAGGAAAAACGAATATTTTTCTTTAATAGAACAAGATAATAAGCTGGTTTTATGAAAATAAATATACTGTTCAATAAATCAACGTATTGTGTACTCCAATATTGGGTAGCCACTAAAAATAACTTTTAAGTAATAGAATCTGTTATATTTATAAATTACTTCTTATATATATATATATATATATATATATATATATATATATTACACACACAAAGGGAACCTGTAGTTTTAAACTATTGAAGGCATGCCAAAATAATTAAAAAGGGCTCAGTAAGACACAAGCCGGTTTCAGGTGTCGGGAACAACCAAAATATAAATAATATATATATATATACACCATTGCTTAAATAAGCACATATGTCTATTTCAGTCTATGAAAAATAAGTGTTATGTTTTGCCATCAATTCATTCTTGCACTGATTCAAGAATCTCTCACAAAGACCGTTAGATATTAATATGGACACACGTAGTGTTATACCTAAGTATCGAAATGTTCATTGTCGCTCACCTTTCAATACAGTAATATACTTGGAAATATCTTGCTGTATATATTTTTATTATTGGTACTTTTTATTTGAATTCGTTGTAACACAAATTTACTTATTTTTCTCCCATTTAGAAACACGAATAATCATTTATTTTTTATTCTGGTAACCATTTCCATTTTGACAAAGCAACACGCACGTGCGCACTCACTCACACCCACACGGGCACACTCACACAAACTTTTTATTTGTCGCATTTGCAAATCGTTCGCTTTCTTTCTGCAGGTCTTCTGAAATCCGTCACACAAACCCAATGTTCTTCGCTTAGCCTCCATTAAACCGCCTTTATCTTCCGATGGTCGCAGGTGTGATACTGCTTAACTACGTTTCTTGTTAAATCGCTGGGTGAATCTCTAGAATCTAAGAAAATGAAGAAAAGGTACCGACATTTTTCATTCTGTCTCTTTTTCTTTGCGTTTATATTTCTCTTACTCTTTTCTACTCATTCATTCCCAATATTTCTTGTTCTATTCATTGTTGTATCATACTATGATTCGGAGACACAATGCACTTTTAAAGATATAGATGTTTATATTATATTTATACTGTCTACTTAGAAGTTGCAGAACTTATAAGTGTACGAATGTATTGAATATTGGGTAGATAGAAAAATTATATTACGTCATCTTCTAAAGAGATACCTTGCTCTCAAAGTTAGCATTTGAAACCATGTTTCTAATTTGTCTTCAAACTTCGACTGGAGCCAAAGGAAAGCTCACAATTGAGAATAATGACTGATTGATAGATAGCTTTGTATTTTATAATTTCTAAGTACGTGAATATTATATCAGCAAAGATTTATGATGTATTAAATCCTAGAGTGTAGAAATGGGGTATGTGATAGTTAAACATTGCCTAGCTTCAAATTAATTTTCTGGAATTTACACCTCAGCCAGGAGATAATGTCACTAAGACGCGAGTGTTAATGGGAATGAAAAAGAGATGGGGAGATTTAATGAGGAGAAAGAACAATAAAATAACAGGAAGACAGCAGATAGTGAATGAAGTATCTAAATCTTTGATATTTTTAGGTGACAAAAAAGCAAGAATCCGGAAGAGAGTTCCGTGTGCTAGCAACGAAATTATTTGAATAGAACATACAATTATATCTATCTAGTTGAATAGTAAATCGATGAAATTTAGTTACCAAATCAGTCAGTCAGTTGAGTGCCATACGTCTTTCGAGACATGACTGAGTGGGAAGAAGATTATCCCGCATTAGGTTGCCATTACTTTCTGCGGTAGAATGGTTGCAAGCCAAGGCTATAGAATCCAATATTTTTCTCAATTCACTAGTATGGTTAAATCCGCTCAGGAAAGGTATCAAGGAGGACAGCCCATCAGAACAATTGGCATTGAAATATTTATAGAACAGATAGAAGGAAACCATATTGTGGTATTGGGAAAGTGACTCAAGCCGTGATGTAATGTTAAGGTCGATAACATTAGAAACCTTTCTTTAGATTTTGTCAAGAATCTTGAGATATAGTGCAGGAGCACCAGGTCAGATATGACAGCGATATTCAATGCATAGACGAATGGTAAATTTATAAATGTGCAAGATGGATACTGACGATAGTTTTATCGTCAGTATCCATCTTGCACATTTATTTGTCCGGCACGACAGAGCCGGGCAACTTAAATCCTAATTTTTACTTACTTTTTATAGATTTCGGAAGAGAAATAAAAGAAGAATGTTAACTTCTTTATAGCAGCGTCTCACATGTACAATCATACACACACGCGCATGCGCTCACACACACACACACACGCATAAGAAATAAATGTATTTTCATTTTCTTTAAGACGATATTATTATTACAAACGTTATCTGTAGTGTACATACATTTTAGCGTTTTTTACAAATACTGAAACTGATTTCTGTGACAATGAATTATTATTAGTTGTACCATTTTCATTCACTGTATGTTACCCAGTTTGATATACACCAGAGGAAGGTCGGAGAGCACAATGCTCGAAGCGATGTGATAACAACAAAGACGAAAAGAATAGTCTGGATATAAATAGGTAAATTGATATCCACCATTTTAGAAGCATCAAAATTTTTATTAAAATTGCACATATCAGCCCTATTCTAACGTACATCATTTTACATGAGACATCACATTAGAGCGGCCGCTGTTACTGTTTCAGACATGGTGATTCTTAGGGTGCATTCTGCATAAATTGCCACCAAGAGCCACATTTTCGTTAAGAATTTGGATGATATCGTTCAATAGATATTCACTTCAGTGCTTAAAAAAACAACAGATGTCTATTCAAATATGTGCACCTACTAAAAATAACGTTCATATTAAGAAATAATGATAGATCTAAAAACACTTTAACTTATATATATATTTATGGAGAAGAGTTCTCAGATTTGTAGATAGTTTGTATTGTGAATCTTTTTCACACATTAATGTAATGAAAACTTTTACCTTTTAAGGGAACAACCCTCCCCTCGTATATATATATATATATATATATATATATATATATATATATATATATATTTGCAGGGTAATAATTTTCAAATTCATCCAGCAAAAAGCTATGGATCAATCTTTTAATTGTAACACCAGTAAATTATTTTGATAATTTATTATTTCTTATTTCAAAATAAGAGTCACTGCTATAAATAAAGATTTAAACGTTATCATTATTGATGGAATAAAAAGATTTGACTTATAAAACGTATTTCATAAAATAATTTCAAACACCAAAATAATGATGATACCTTCAATAGATTCATAAAGCCAAGATTTTAAATAGAAATCTTTAATAACAAAACTAGAGAAACACAGTTATTTCCTTACAATGTTAAATGCTTCAAGTCTAATGCAACATAATTGAGAGTGATGATACTGATGTCAAGTACCAACATTTGTTTTTTTAATCTCTATCTCTCTGATAGCCGGCAATCAATTTCACGACAAAGGAAAGGTATTTGTAGATTCAGGTTGAATTTCTGGGATGAGAAATTATTATTAATTACAATATTTACACGCAGACTAGTTGCAGTCTGGCTAATTTAGTCTTCTTCTTTGTTGCTATTATCACAACGCTTCAGCTGTTGTGATCTTTGACCCTTCTAAGATTTCTGTCGATCTGGGTAATCTTCAGGTTATGCTGAAATCGAACATTTTATTTATTCTGCAAGGATAGCTTTTTATCGTTTCACTGTTCGCGTTCAATTACTTTTTATCATTTTTCAGTCCTGCTTAGGTGCTTCTAACCTTATTTGACGAGTCTGAGGTACCCGAAACAAGAATTGAACTCATAATTCCTATGCAACCAAATTCACCAAGCAACACTTTAATATTCTAGGATATTGATTAAATAAAGTGTTCTTTTCAAAATTTTCTGATGATTACTCAGATTGACTGACACCTTAAGGTCGGCAACAGTATAGTAATTGAAAGTGGGTTGGTTCGTTGTGCCTTCAACTACAGGTAAAATATATTGTTGGTCATTTTGCTAAAAATATATATTGTCGGTAATTCTGCTATAAGGTGTATTGCATGTCGTTTTGTTTGAAAAAATACCGCTGGTCATTTTGCATCAAAAATGCATCGCTGGTAATTTTAGTATAAATATTGCTTGTATCTTTTTAGATATAAAATGTATTACTGTTATTTTTTTATAAAAATGTATTTTCATAGTTTCATGGATTTTTTTGTTTTTGTTTTGGGATTCACTATTTTTGTATAGCTGAGACCCTATCATGTGCTACGACCCCAGGTCAGGGTCGACCTAGAAACAACAACAATTAAAGGGAGGTTTCACATTCCTCAAAACATCCAATCTCCCGATCAGAGGACCTGCTGCTGGTTGTAGTTTATAGTCATATCCATGAATTATAACAGAAGGAAAGTAACAATCGTAGAAGAATATTAACAACAAAGATAAGGATAAGAATCATTCACCTTATCAAAAGCTTTGTTACAAAAATTTCTTTCAGCGGCGATTTCTTTGAGTTATATCAAAATGAAATTCGTTCTCAATTACTTATAAAGAAATAACCAGTATAACATTCCAGCACTCGAAAGAAATATTTAAAAACGTATTAATATGATACATAATAAAATAAATAATTTGAAATGTTGAATGAAATAACTACTTATCAATATTTTTTATATTCAAGCTTTGTGGCATTTATGAATTTATTTTATTTGTGCGCAAATGTTATTTTTTATTATTTAGCATTAATATCTACATAGTTAATGTCAAGCACATATAATTTATTTTTTTATAATTTGATGTCACGTAAATTCTATATTCAGTTTGCCAGTCCGAAAATACTTACGTGAAGGTGTTGATTTATTTTCTATAAAAAATGGATGTAGAATTTTGATTTCTCTCTTTTGAAATTGCCTACTTGATATAATTTTCTTTAAATTATATATTCTTTTATTTGTAAATACATTTTACGTTTCGTTGTCATTTTTATTACATTTGCTGCATTTCTCCCTTCAACTTATTTCTTTGCATTATATATATATATATATATATATATATATATATATATATATATATATATATATATTCCTTTGTTTCTTTCTATTCTTGAGTTTTGTTTACGTGAACAGGTTTCCCCTGCCTTTTATTCATATTAACTTGTTTGTTTTGTATTTCTTTCCTTTTTTGTTCGAATGTACATGTAAAGTGTTTTATCAAAATTTGAAATAATTGTTTTCCGTCATAAATATAACATTAAACTTAGCTGTAAAATTTTAATGGAGACTTAAAACTCAGAGTTAAAAAAAGAAAAGAAAGGTTAACTGCATCGGTGTCTTATCTCTTAAGATAAATAATGTCCTATTGGGTGCATGGAAATGCCAATCCATTTTCCGTCATCTAAAAATCTCGATAGTACAAAAGTTGTTGATTGCACGCACGTAGATACCTACTTCTGGGTTACGTGTCATCTTTTAATGTCATGACCCTTCAGGGTTTAGACTATCATGACTCTTTACAGATACCATTTTTTTTTATTATTTGCGAATTGCCATAACGTTTTCGGATGGATCATAGAGTAGTTTTCTGTTTGTAACTTCATTTTCTTAGAATGACTGACTGCCAAGGCTAAAGAGCAAATTCTACTCTGGAAATTAATTCTGAGTTGCATACTGACTAGGTGGCTTAATATTTTTCCTCCTTGTTTTAGTATATGCTGAGCAAAACATAATTAAATGCACTTTTAACTCGGCGGAAGTAATATTCATTCTTATTATTTGTGCTGAGAGAACTAACCAAAACGACACCTGGAAAAGAACGTCAAACTTTTCTGATTTTACTTGGCAAAATCCACATAAAGTTTCTGGTTTGTATCCGACACGAAAACCATGACAAAACACAAGTAATTAAGTAGCGTTTGGCACCACATGTGACGGCCGGTCTGTCTTTCTGGCTCACACAATGAAATACCCGTTTTCTGTTAATCTATTTTAAAGAACATTGATCGGAAAAAAAATCATAGTTCTCATATGAATATACGGAAAGGTGTATGCATTGGTAACATCTGTTGAGCAAAAAGCGTACGCACACACATACACAAATTTAAATTGGTTTCCATTCTGCTATTTCGCACAGTTTGTAAGACAGACACTAGATGCATTGAGTCCATACAAAAATGAGCGCACTGACTTGTCATCACACACACACACACACACACATATATATATATATATGTAGTATTGTACTGTTACATAGTATCAGTCCTCCTATACAGCACTCAGTGTTAGACAATCGCCTGACAGAAGAAGAGACTTGAAGCAAAAGAAATGGTGTTCTACAGAAGGATGCTTAGAATACCAAATACCGAACATGTGAGCCAAACCGAAGGTCTAGATACAATGGCAATAAAAAGGGCATTTATGCTTATCAAAAAGTATAGTTGAAATTTTTGTGGCATATAATGAGGAAAGAAGGCCTGAAAAAAGAGTTTTGGAAAGATGACACAATTTATCAAGATCTATATAGGACAGTAAATTGTGGCAAGCCATGATCTCTAGTGTCCTAAAGGGACAAGACACAAAGAAGATACACACACGCACATATAATTGAATTTGTGTGTCTTGAAAGAAAACATTGTAGATGTACAGAATACATATATAAAATATTATTTGGCACATTTCGTGCGAATGTGTGTAATTGTATTCTCTCTGATTGACTTCTGTTCAAATTGCAGGCGAGACCTTTGCGTCCTTTTTCGTAAAAATATCCTTGGAAAAGACGTAAAACTTTCTCTTCTTCAGCAGTTATAGAGTTAATAGGACAGATTTAAATTTTTGGCTTTGCCTGGCAATCAGTCAAAGAAAACAATAACTCTGAATTCAAAACCGTGTGACTCCACCCTATTTGTTAGGGAAACAATTGTAGCTCCACCTACAATCCAAATAAAGTCTATAGACCTAACATACACACAGACACACAGACACACACACACACACACAATACGTAAGCGAAGAGCTGATAAAAGCATTTTTCATAGAAGTATTTATAGAAAAGACACAGGGAGGCAAGTTTACATTTGTGGTAAAGTGACTGAAGCAGAGAGGCCAAATCTGAACTAATAATATTGCTGATATTTATTTGGATTTTATCAAGGAGCGCTAGATATATGGTGGAAGCACCAGACCATATATGGTAGCAATCTTCTAATCATGGTCGAATGGTAGACTTATAGATGTAAAACAGAATCAGAAAAAAAATGAAATTGCCAAGTTCGACACAGTGAGCCAGGATTTTTAACATAAGACATAGAAATGGATTCAATAATATATATATAACTTAATTTTAAAAAGAGGGAAACAATTTTTAATGAAAAACCCTTTGGAATTTTTCGGCCAACACTTTATCGGAGAGTGTCTTTGACAAAATAAATTGACACAGGAATAAGATCTTAAATCATGAAGAAAAAATAAAAAAAAGTGCACAGTTTAAAACACGATCGAAAATATTTATTTATAAAATAATTCTCGAATAAAACACAAAAGGCTCCAACGAGTATAAAAAGAACATAATCAAGGACTATTGTTCAGGAAAAGAAAACGTAAGGTTTGTCTGCACAGGCCTTAAGATTCTAGTACAGGTATATATATATATATATCCGCAGACAGATCTGTTTCGCTATATCCGCAGCTCATCAGTACAGTTAGACTCCGATTGCTTTTTAACCCAGGATTGAAATCCGACTGAATTGGCGTCAGTCGGCGATTCTACCTGTAGGCTATGAGCGTTCGGTGGGAGAAGGCAGACTTTTTTAGCCCATATAGCATCAACAATAAGACAAAGCAGTCATCTCAGATATCTCTTAATAATCTAACACTGAGCGTCATTATAAGGCGAATATTATCAAGATTTTTGTCATTTGTTTAAAATGTGCTATATCTATTAGGAGAAGAATTTTCAATATCAGAGAACAAGAATTTATAGAAATAATTAATCATTATAGACATTGCTTGTAGATAGACCAAGTCTGAAAATTACATTGAAGAGCGAAAATTATATTCACCAGGCATTGTTAATTCTTTATATTCTCTTTTTCACTCATTCACGCATTCACTCACAAATTTATATGGTTATTGTATGGGCTAAATTGCATGTATGGGCTAAATAGCAGGATAGTTTGGGTTCTACAGCCTTGGTTAGCCACCAGTCTACGGCAGAAAGTAATGGCAACCTGCTGCGGGAAAACTTCTGCCCAGTTAGTCATGTCTCTTTCGAGGCATGATCGTCCAAGCGTGTATCACGTGTGGCACTTGACCGACTGACGACAACATTTCCCCACTGCCAACAGTAGATTAAGGGTTTCAGAATACTTGGCTTTGATCAGATTTTGGGAAGTTGGTCGGGCTGTGAACTGTTCGACCTCTGAACATGGCAATTCAGAAAAGAAACTAACACTCAAATGAAAACTTATATTTCATTTTAAAACTTCTAATGTGGCGATTACATCGTATTTCATCCCAAAACACTTTAATATTTAGCTTTTTCAAAATAGCAAGGAGTTTCTTTTCACGTATTCATTTAAAAGTAAGTGGCTTGCCGTCATCATTTATATTATTTATTTCGGAAGAACTAAAAAAAAAATACGCACTAGATCACAAACATTACTTTAATCCCTAACTATATAATTCTATTAAATAAGCACATACAGACTCTTAGGCAGTGTGGTTATAGGAATCAAAACTTTATGATGTCTTTCAGTTTCACATTTCATACAATCTATACTTCAGTCTATATCAACAAACGCGTTGTATATTTTATGGGAGGAGCGTGCTCAATAACGGAAATAGGGCGTTAGTAGGTTTAGACCATAATCTGAATATAATTTAAGGTGTGAAACTAATAATATTTTGTTGAATCCATGTTCATATTAGATACACAAACAGATATAATGTGTCTCCGTTCTCATTCTACATTCCTAATCGCATATTTAATCAATATCACTACATATGAAGTTGAGAGCAAATGGATTTAATCCTCCACTCTTGGACGAATGATACTGGTAAGTATTGTAAGACCATTAACCGCGGGGGACTGGATTATGAAATGGTTTTTACTTCCCTGTCTGTCATTCTCTCTCACTCTATCATGCGTTCTCTATATCATTCTCATACGCTCTCTCCCATACACTCTCACATGCAGACACTCTCTGTCACTTATACACTTTCACATGCAAACTCTCTCTAACATGCATACACTCTCACTCGAACACGCTCTCTCTTTCTCATACGCTCTCACATTGGCACACGCTCTCTCCCTCGCTTTTGCGCTCACACCGACACACGCTCTCTATTGCTCATCCGCTCTCACTCGCACTCATTCATTTCTCACTAGAACACGCACTCACGCAGACTATATGACACATTCTTAATATGTGTCTTTTGATATGTGTATATAAGTAAACCTGATTAAAAGCCATAATATTATAATGAAATGTTTTATTTTTCTTATTTATTTTAATAATCTTTTATATGAATATTCGTCTTTCAACAAACTTGAAAGAACCACAATTGCCTAAGTGCAAATGATGCCAAAATATTCCTCCCGTCTCTGTACACTCCTCAAATTATCAAAAATACTTTTTAAAGGAAGAAATCTTTGGTCTGACCTGGAACTTTTCAATACCTACTATGATAGATAATAATTGTCTGTTGCAATTCTGATCTATATATTTTTCTCGCACCTACCTTTTGGCAGAAATATTTGTTTTTGTAGACACTGTCATTAGATAATGTCCGAACACAAATTAAAGTTTGGATTTCTAATGCTACTTTCTCAAATCGGACTCGCTTTCTTCCCTTAAGAGTGGGGTAATACAATTTTCATAATCACTTAGAACGTTATCGTGCTGGTAAAGGATCGTGTGTAGCAGACGGTGGAATCGGAGTCCTGAGTTCGTATTCTGATAGTTCATTGCATTTACACCCGTATAAAAAAAACCTTGGGAACGGTATGAATTTATCTCTTCTCTCCACTTAGATATGGAATAAACAGAGCAGACTATCTTTGGTTGGCAACTAGTCCAGGAGAAAAAAAATCTAAATTCAAAACCTGTTGAGTCTGAAGAAAACTCCACTCTATAAAAACCTACTTGCTATAAAAAAAACACACCAACTATACTTAGCGTAGTGAGGTTATGACCCTAGCAAAGTAGGAAGCTGAAACAAGAAAAAGTATGTTCGAAAAATATTACTTTTAAAGTTCTAAATTCATTATTTACACTATTTATATTTTGACTATTCTCCTCATCTTTGTTGTTATCATAACGTTTTTGACCGCTGTGTCTTTCAGCCTGTAACAACAAAAATGACGATAATAATCCGAATATAAATAATATAAAGCATTTCTCAACCTAGAAATTTATACATTTCAAAATTCGTAAGTAACACTTTCTTTGAATGTGGACGTGCTTACGTTTTTTGCGAACTTTTCATTTTTCCGTGTCGATGTCTATATACGTTTTCAAACACCGTGAAATTGTGGTACCTTGCATTTTTTATAAACCAAATTTTGTTGTGCATTGATAGTATCATGTAGCGTAATCTGTATGGCAGAATAAAATTTCGAAACCACAATGGCTGTGGCTATGCAAAATCATTGTCACCGTTTTATAGTCATTTAGTTTCAGTAAACGGCATTTTTTATTTAAACGAGCCAGTGCAAACAGGCAACAACAATGTAGCTATAACAATGTAGCACTTAGTGTTAATTTTTATTTAAGAAGAGAGAAATTTATAAGGATATAGGAGCATAATATATTAAAAATATTCAGATACAAGATGAAAAATTATTCATCCGACATGAGAATGTCTTATTAAAAAATTATCTGAAGGTTTTTCCCCATATTTGTTGTATCATACAAGTAATTTGGTATTGTTTCTTTAAGAAAGAGTGTTTTCATTTTTACTGTTGTATCTAAGTTGTTGTTGTTCATTCATCGAGCTCTTAAAATTAACTTAGTATTTTACGATTAGTCAGGAAAAGAAATAGCTGGACCTGTTTCAAAACACACACACACACACACATAGATAGATAGAAAGAGAGAGAGAGAGAGAGAGAGAGAGAGAGAGAGAGAGAGAGAGACGTTTAATTTACATTAAAAAAACAAAAGAAGAATCATTTGTGTGCGGTGAGGCTAAAGAAATGATCTGAGCCAACTTCTCAACACTGAGCCAATATCACGTCATTTATCTCTCACGAAGAAAAGATGAATGTGTTTCATTATATTCTCTTTTTCTCATAAAGTCGGAATACCTCATCGTGAGAAGCAGTGAGCAAAAATTGGTTGATTGCCCGACACAAAAAACTGATGGTCTTGGCCTGTGTCTAAGGAAAGAGTCGAACAAAACTGATTTACTTTTCGTCTTAAATAAATTTTCATTTGTGTAATACTCTTTTATTTCCTTTCTTTTATTTATCGTTTTTCTTCTTTTTCCATTTCTTTCGAACAAAAAATACTCAATTTCAGTTTTCGTATATATATATATATATATATATATATATATATATATATATATATATATATAAGTATTGCATAGTGACTGTTAATTTCACGCCTAAGTAAAATCTTCAGATCCAGTGCTTCCATCCATTTAATAGACTATATATGTTACTAGAGGATAAAGTGAATTGTACAAAAAGGGAAATCGGTCACTCCTATATTTTTCTTAGGGCTAATGTTTATGGGTAAATGAAATATATAGATAATCTAGACGTAATGACCATGTATAGCAAAATAGTTTCAAAACAAATACACAAAAAATGACGAAAGATTTAGCTTTTAAGGTAAGCAGTTTTCGTAATTAACAGTAGTAAACTTTCATAGCAGCTTTCTTTTTATATCAATTTCCCTCGTATTTATCTCTTCATTTCAAATTTACTTCAAACTTATTCTTTCTTTTTTTCTCTTTTACTTTTTCTTTCAATGTTTTCTTTCTTTCTTCTTCTTTCTTACCTTACTTTTTTGTTCTTTCTCTTTCTTTCTCTATCACTCGCACTTTCTCTATCGCTCGCTTTCTGTCACTCTTTTGATTTCTTTTACACTTTTCTTTTCAAGCCAGCTCATTTTCATGCATTTAATTTCCCACACGTTTTAACTTTTTAAAGAGAACTAATTTAAAAAAGTCACATCGCTTATGCATAATATAAAAATAAACGAAACGCGTTCTTCACATTCAATTGTAGTGATAAAAACTACACCTTAACGTTTATCAGAATGGAAAAAACAGATTTTTGTATTTCTTTTGACAGGTGGTGCACTATCATGATTTTAAAAGAGCATAGCGCCATAACAATATTTGGTAATTCCTGAAACGTGGGATTCGCATGAATCTGAGAAAACAGAGTGCGATGGGTAAACTGTCGCCATTTTTTATTTATAATTTCGTGCACACGCGTTGTTCGTTTTTTATTTTGTCGACTGTAGAATATAGTTGGGTCTCTTGAGCACCGTCTGTCAGAAAGAGCACCATGACGCAATTCACCCCGCCAAATATGTGGAAACGGTATGCTGTTTTGCTTAAAATTCGCAACGGAATCTGTAATACGAATATTTCAAAGTGTCAATCTGAGGATAATGCATAGAATTCGGAAAGAGTTGGATCATATATCCAGTCAACATTATTGTATTTGGAGTTATCACTAGTGGTGGTGAAGTTATACCTTCATTTATATTTCCACAGGACTTCAGAATCAACAGGTTGGCCTACATCATGTGCCTTGAGAAGGTAGTGCTGCCTTTGGTAAAAAAGTGGCTGCTTGAACTCCCTATATCTGGCAACGGCATTCTACACCATGTCACACAAGTAGGAAAACTCAGTCATGGTTGTCAGCCAATCTAGTATTACGAGTAACTTTATGTGGATGGGCACCAGGGAATGAAGCTCGTTACTTAGTCGTGAAAATATTAGTAGAAAAGACAGAGTGAAGCCATAACCCGTCTGTGAGAAAGTGACTGAAATCAAGCTGCCAAATTCGGATCGATTACATTGCTGATATGTGTTTAGATAAAAAAATCCATATGATTTTTATTAAGTAATAACCTTTAAATGGCGCGTGATAAAATTTGAGCCCAATTGAATTATTAGTTTACAAATTACAGTTAAGTGAAGCTACTTTTTCAAATTTTCAAAACAATGGAAAAATCTGAATTTCCTGTGCTGATAAAGCATTGCTTTCGGACGAGAAAAATACTGTTCAAGCAAAGAAATGGCTTGATAAGTGTTATTCGGACGCGTTTGCTCACAGTCGATCAAAAATAACAAGGAAGTCGGCGATTCAGAGCGTTGATTGCAACTAGTTCAAATCAACAAGAAAGAGTTTTTGCATAAATATGTGACAATGAATGAAATATGAATCCACCACTTCACTACGGAGTCAAATCAGCAGTCCGTTGAGTGGACAGTAGCAGATGAAATCTGTTCAAATCGACCAACCATGCAAACATCAGCTGGCAAGCTTTTGGCCTTTGTATTTTGAGATGCACAAGGTATTTTGTTCTTTGATTACCTTGAGAAGGAAGAACTGCAAATAGCGAATATTATATAGCATTATTAGTGCATCTGAAGAAGGAAATCGCCAAAAAACGGCCACAATGAAGAAGAAAAAGTGATCTTTCACCAAGACAACGCACTGTGTCACAAATCGATCGTAACAATAGCAAAACTACATGAATTGCACTTCGAATTGCTTCCGCATTCACCCTATTCTCCAGATTTGTTCCCACACTAGCAACTATTGACTCTTTGGAGACCTCAAAGAATGCTCCACGGAAAAAGATTTGACTCCAGTGAAGAAGTGATATCGTAAACTGAGGCATACTTTTAGGCCAAAATCAAATCGTTCTACAAAAGGGCATCGAATTGTTTGAGAAGCGTTGGAATCAGAAGAAGACTATGTTGATGAATAAAGTCGAATTTTGCCTATACGTTGTTACTTTATTAGTTAGGCCCGGTATTTATTGAGTAATGCGTTAAATGGTTTGGAGAGAACAGGAGAGAATTCAGGGCATATTTCTTTAGGACGATGGCTGGAATTCCATCATATTCACTTGCTTTATGGGAGACAAGCTTAGAAATAATCTTAGAGACCAGAGACGGGGTTATATATAAATCACTTAGTTAGGCCTCAGTTCTAGATTGAAAGGTGGGAAGTCGGGTTTGGACACTCCAGATAAGTCAATTGTAGAGTTAGAAAAGAATTGATATTTCCTCTGTATTATAATAAAGACCGTTGTCTTTATTATATAATATATATAATCTATTTCAATATTTTGCCTCCAGCTTTGACGGCAGGGATACACTTGTATATATATATATATATATATATATATATATATATATATATCAGTATATGAAAGATTTTAACACTGCTTTGGAATATATATACACAGCTGTATGCGAAAATTATCAGCTCATATATGTGGGTAGTTTGTTTGCCTGCATATCAACGTTATATTGATAATTTAATGCCGAAATTTAATTTAGCAAAATGATTTTAAGCAAATTATTTTTAACCTTTAAACAACCACCTTTAGGTACATATAACTGCATCTGGTGGATTTGTCATATTATTTTTAGTATAATATATTGATTATTAGTTTTCCTTTTTGTATTTCTCTCGTGTCCTGTAGAACAAGTATTTTAATATGTAGGTGCTGAAAGAGAAAGAAATAATGTCGGGCTTTTGTTGATAAAACTATCGACTAGTTTTCTCCTTAAAGTAAAGTAAAGGCAATAGAATAGAACGCAGGGTTTATCTCAAGCAATACCTGATTTCATAAATTAATCGTTTCAACAAATCAGCCGATTGTGTCACTGTTAAGTAAAGAATTAATCTGAGTACGTTTTCCCTTTTTGTAAGTGTAAAACATTTGAAAGTATCTAATCAAATGTCTACAAATAATCTACCAGAATCTTTCTTGTCATGTCTTGATTGCCGGACCAATTAAGGTTTAATGAGCTATCTTTTTTATGAACAAAGAAATAAAACGAATGTTGCTCAATACAGTAGAATCATGTATTGTTATTAAACTGAATCTAATCAAAACCTGAATATAAGTTATTTCTGATTTAAGATCTGTGATTTATACTATTGCTTATTAAATGTTTATTTTCTCCAAATTCAAAAGATTATATTATTTATAGACAGACTAAAAAACTAAGTTTTTTTCTGCTTAATATCTATTATCGTTACCATACGGGTCAATATCATATCTATTTCTGATTTTTTCAAGGAATTCTAGAATACGCATAGGAGTTGCAGTCTATGAATCATTAGAGATGTAGAGAGAGTAGACATTTAAACTTCAGTTTTATCATTAAGATATGCTATTGTATGCATTTACAATGTCTTTTAGAATACACTGCTCTACTGGTCGTTGGGCAAAAATATTTTGCACATTTCTCAAAAAGTTTTTCGTATTCCAGTCTGGAAAATGTAACTGTTTCTAGTTAAGGAAGAAGATTATTGCTCAATGTATTAGATGCATTTAAAAAAAAAAGATTTAGGCATTTGTTCGTAACAATTTTAATATTGAGGGATTTAAGATCGAAGCTAGACATGAGTTTATCTGTCATATTTATTTCCATTAGTTATTCAATCAGGTTACTTGAATTTTTAACATGCAATAAACTGATTGATCCTATTCCTACAAAAATAAAAAATAAATAGAAGTATGATGAAAATATATTAAAACTTGGAATTATATGACATGCCTTTCTCAACGAAAAACAAAATAAATCATGAGAATCTGTCGACTTCTCTCTAATCAATACTACTTCTTCTTTAATCATAGGTTTTAAAACTTTCGATTACCAATGGGTTTACCTCTGAATAGGGTTTTAGTTTTAAGGTGAAGCGTTTCTGTATCTTCATCGTTTCTCGATGGAAAATTGAATTCGGCTTTTGTGTAGTATTTCTTCTATGCGTTCCTACCTCTATCTTACTCTATCATCATTTCCCCTCTTTCTATGCGCCTTCAAGCTATGTGTAACAGTAGTTTCTTTTCATTCAAATACACTCAGATAGATAGATAGATAGATAGATAGATAGATAGATAGATAGATATTTTTCCTGTGCGCAACTATGCTACATTCTAACCCTAAGCATATCCCCTGATATCTGGCTTAGGTCCTTTACGGCACTTGAGTTGGTCGCACAGACACTCATTTTGGAGAGACTGGTTAATGTTTCCGTCATTTTTAAATGTAGCATACTAGTATATAAATAGAAGAATGACTACAAAAGGAAGACAGTCAAATTTATAGGAAATCAAGTTTTCTTCAGTAATGTAACTGTTTTACCAAGCCCAAATTTAAGTTACTGGACTTTTACTAGATTTATAATTGGTGGATACGTTTTAATCTGAAAACCATTGAGAGATTGGGGACGCATGCATATTTAATGTAGGCCTGTAAAATAACCAGATGCATTGTTAATGGAAGTTGTACGTGTATAAAAAGCCAGCAGATGGTAAATAATCTTGTAAAATGCTTTCAAAGGTGGACACAATCTATAAGGATAGTTCGAAATGAGGCAGGTGTTATTCATTTATATAAGTAATATATAACAATCAAGAGGGGAGTGAATAAAGGCAAGCACACGCGCAAATACACACAAATATATTTATGGAAAAAACAGTGAGAAAATTAGCAGATGGAATCTGATTGAAAGTTTTTTACGCCTTAAGTGTTTCAACATTATCTGTTATACGCTCATGACTATTTTTATCGATAAAATATACGTATAATCCTAGAAGTTGTGGGAGTATAATTAAGTCGTTTTCCATCCTGTTTGTTCTTCGTAGTGCAGAGCTCGGCAAATGAATATCAAAAGCCAATAAGTGAGTTCGATCCTTGTCAAAACTCTAAAATGTGATTCTGAAGGTGGTTGTTAAACTAAATGAATACATGTCATAAACTAAAATATATATGTTATATTCTATATGTCCCTTGAGCTAGATTTACTGGTGTATATAGGACAGAAAAATATTATTTAATATTTTTTTAAAAGATTTTTATGGAGAGTACACAGATTCACGAGGTTTAAAACACAATATTTCTTTCATGTATTGTTAAAACCTTTGTAAAACTTACGATGTTACATACGCAAACCATCGCAATTACATTACTATCTCTTTGGATGCACCAATTAATCTGGCATGTGCGAATGTAAATATTTATATTTAATTCGCTCTCTTTCTCTTTCTCTCTTTCTCTCTCTATCTCTCTCACACACACTCTGCTTATTTGTTGTAAAGAGATTTTTATTTATTGTATTGAAAATTGTACTTAAGGCGTTATGGTTCAAAAATGAGTTCAAATTGCGGTGGGATAATGTCCCGTTCTCTCAAAGAATACTATCGAATAGCAAAAACAAACTTATTTTTCAAGTTCTGTTTTGTAATACAATTTCCGCTAGCACTTAAATTCTTCACGTAAATGACGTCATTATCAAAACAAATACTACTCGAGCGCATTCATATTTATGAAGATATATGCTGAAAGGAAAATCATTTACCTTCTCTCATCTTTCACCCCGCCTCACACGGAATAAGCAAAAAATGCTGTTCACTAAAAACAGTCGACAACAAGATTAATGATAATATAAATGCACTATACACACATACGTGTGTGTGTGTGTGTGTGTGTGTGTGTGTGTGTGTGTGTGTGTGTGTGTGTGTGTGTGTGTGTGTGTGTGGCGCATTTAGCCTTTAAATCAAATAGAAGTATGATGAAAAAGATATTAAAACTTGGAATTATATGACATGCCTTTCTCAACGTAAAACAAAATAAAGTCAGACATTTTTAGGGGAATGATAGTTCTTTACTAGTATATATATATATATATATATATATATATATATATATATGATACGATGGATGAGTTGTCTACGTTACGCGAAAATGAAAATAACACTGGATCGTATTTTAACAGATATATTTACAAAAGTTGCACAAAAATAGCTTCAAATATTAAAGAGTAAAATTATCCGATAGAATCGTCACTGGATTCAGCCACAACCACAAAATCCATAAGA
Organism: Ascarosepion bandense; assembly: GCA_037127315.1. Taxonomy (NCBI): domain Eukaryota; kingdom Metazoa; phylum Mollusca; class Cephalopoda; order Sepiida; family Sepiidae; genus Ascarosepion; species Ascarosepion bandense. The sequence continues at coordinate 7,396,604 of JBBBDQ010000224.1, read as the reverse complement.
CTTCAGAATTTCTTGCAACTCTTCTGGGTGGTTTCCTTGTTTCTGTTGGGGGAATGTATCCATTATCCTTGCCTTCAGTACATCTTTAGTGTTACAAAGCCCAGCTGCGCCCGAAATATAATAATCAAAGTGGTTGCAGTCTGGAAAGTTAGGTGGCCAGATGTAAGAGGTGTTATGGCGACAAAAATTATCTGCCACCCATAACTAGTTTGTCTTGCTTCTGTGGCATGGTGTAGATTTCTGTTGCCAGACATAGTCGGAGATATTGTAGAAAGAAGAATGGAGGCTTAACGTCGCCATCACAAGTGATCACGCCAAGCGCCTCTCCGAATTCTCTAAACTATCTTCAGATTGACACCTAAACATACTGAAATGTTTGCATTAGAGCTTTTCTCGTAAATGCCAGGTAGCACAGCAAGTCGTCTGCAAGTTATGGCAAAGTAAATTAACCTAGTGAGCCAACAAACCTACCAAGGTTTCATCTAAACGGATCTTCACTAGGTTAATTTACTTATTCTGCTCTGCTTAAGTATTGAGCGCGTTTTTGTTATTGATTACTCGTCTCGGGTTTTTTCTTTGGGCTACGTACGGGCTCGGTCCAAATCGCTTTGGCTGATGATGTTCATGTGGTTAGCTCTTTCTTTTTTTTACAACCATCTTTCCTTCCGCGTATATGCGCGGAGGGTTTTTTGAAACTAGTAAAGACAAGTTCGTATTAATATATATATATATATATATATATATATATATATTAATATATATAAATTTCTGTTCATGGATTTAAATAAGTTACGAGCATACGTTATCTGTTTTGTATGTATAGAATCAACTTTTTCAGCACCCATTTAAGAATTAAACCAGTTTGCCTTCGAATTAAATGAGAAAATATTCTACTTTTCTACAAAGGTCATATAATCTGTTAAATTTAATCTTAATGTAATTTTCTGGCGCCAGCTATAGTGTTGATTAGCAAGCCTGGTTATTTTTATATCTAGGGAAAATGACACATAATGTTACCTGTTTTACTACAGGGAGGAGTAGATTGCTATACAATCAATAGACAAAAGCATAGAGAATCACAATGAGAAAACCATTACACTAACAGGAAAATAGACCTTCTTTTTGGTGCTGTTGTAATAAAAATCGAGCCTTATCTGAAGTTACTCTATCGACTGTGGCTTCAAAATACGCCAACAATTCCTCTGCAGAGAGTTAACTCTGCTTCCAAAGAGGCCTTCTGGGCTTTACAATAAACTGCATCTGAAAGTAAGGCCTGTAATTGGGAAGTTTTGAGGCGCATGAAACCACCTCTTAATTGCTGTTGTTCCCAAGTCCACCCTCATCCGGGTCGCTAGCATTTGTTAAGGTCCCAGCTATGGGCAAATAGTTAAGTGCGTCAAAACAATATTAAAGAATTAAAATAGTTTTTATAGTAAAAAAGAAAAAATATTACCAGTAATATATTTATGAAGAAAAATATTACCTGCAATACATTTTTGTAGGAAAAATATTTAATAATCTTTTAGAAAAAGTATCATGGCATAAATTTTAATATGCTCCATGTTATATCAGGGCTTTTGCCGTTTTTTCTTTCAATTTTCACACGTGGTTAACCAGATTAGTATGAAAAAAAAATACATACAACATTTAGCCATAATATTTTTTCCAAAACGAAAAAAAATCTAACTAGACAATCCGGATGTAAACACAACAGAAATTCTATTTTAGGATCATACAAACCTGGATGAAAATGTTTACAGTTTTTAAAAAACTCATTCCTTATTGCGAAAGTTCACTTACTTCAAACTTCATCTTGTGCGTTCGTAAAATCTCTGTTTTACGTTTGAAAAAATTAAAACTTCGGAGAATCATGTTATATAAAACGCCTGAAAATGCCGAAAAGTTGAAGCCAAGGTTGCGTCACCGACCGATTAAAAATGAAAATATTTAAAAGCTCTACATTATATATGTATGGAACAATTTTTAATATTACTGTATACTGTACTGGTATAATTTAATTATGACCAATAACTGGTGAACAGTAATTATATATATATATATATATATATATATATATATATAATATATATATGTATATATGTATATATATATATATATGGTGTATCAAATCTACGTTTACAAACTTTGGGAGTAAGTTCCTCACAATAGAACAAAAGTACATATAGACATAAGTCCAAATTTCTTATTTACTTATTAAATATAAAGTTTACAGTAGACGCTGTTAAATGTACGATCTAAGATACAATCAAAATTAATTTTTTTCTGGCATCAAAACAAAGTAAAATGTGAATATAAAAATATGTTCAAAAGGCAATCGGTGTACCTCAACATGGCAACTTATAACAAACGTTGAAAAGGTCCTCCGCTTTCATCTCGACACACATGCACCCGTCGTGTAATTGACTTGCGGACATTTTAAACATTCTTACACTGTGTCGAATGGCTCTTGTTTTGATATGAAGGACCCACCGACAAAGTTTAGAAAAGTACTTTTAATACCCCGTATATATATATATATATGTGTGTGTGTGTGTGTGTGTGTGTGTTTAATGCTAGAAAATGTTTTTAGGATAATGTAAATAATTATTCAAAATCAACAAAGATGCATAAGTCTCATTTGTAAACCCAATATTAATACCTGTACGCATGATTTTCAGAGTTTCATTTTTTTTAGATATTATATTTGCTTTTATGCTTCGTTAATCTAGTTTTCACAGAACAGCGCACATTGAATCAGGTGCATAATTTCTACAGATAGATTCAGTATTACTGGCTGAAAAAGTAAAACAAATTTGTGAAAAATAAAAATAATGAAATCAAATGAGAATGTTTCACATTTTATTTTTCAAGAAAAAGTAAAAGTGACTCTGTAGTTTATGGCAATTTAAAATTTGTACCTAATTTCATTTATAAGTTTAATGGCGTAGAAAACTTAACGTTAAGCATTTTTGCCGATCAATATTTTCTATTGTTTTTTAACATACTTCTGATTTTGTACATGACATCAAACAGATGTAGGCATTATTAATTTTGGGAGTCATGACAGGCAAATAGATTGGTTGCATAAAAAAATTGGGCTAAATAAGAGAAGGCAACGAAAATATTTAAAAACTAGCAGAACAAAAGATATATGCATATGGAAAGAAAAATAGATACGGTGGAACGAGGAACAATGACGAAAGATTTACGATGAGAAAAAGAAAGCGAAAGAATGAAAGGTAGATAATGAGATGTAAAGTGAAAAAATGGAGAACAAGGGAGAAGAGACAAAGATAATTCATGATACGAAAAGAAAGGAAGTGAAATTGAAGAGGAAAGTGACAAAAAAAAGCAAAGTGGTGAAAATGTTAGAATAAAAGGGAAAAAGACAACGGCAACTCCTGGGATTGAAGAAAATATAAAATGCTGGGGAAAAAATAATCAAGTATCAAAATCATAAAAACGAGACCTGTATATTGTGAAAGAAGAACTACAAATGTAATAAAAGGAAAATAAAAACAGTTTAACGAAACTGAAGTAAAGATCACATAAGAATAGAAAAATAAAAAAAGGAAAGAAAGCGGGATCAAGGCATTTACAACAAATAGCCAATTAAAATCTTTTGTGTGTGTGTTTTTTTATTATTCTGGTCAATGGCGTGTAGCAGAAGCCCGAATCATTTAGCTGCTCTAAGGCCTTCTTTTGATCTTTCTTCCATACAAAAAGAATTACATAGCCACTTATCATATCGGGCGATTGTAATTTGACAGAATTTTGGCAATGGTCGATAAAACACAGGACACGAAGCAAACGAATGAATAAAATCAAATATATATCACTGGTGTTAAGATTTTTTTATGTGTTGATGGAAACGATGGTTTCTTCCTGTTCTATTTGTTAAACCCGGATAAAGGTTAGTGCTGGTCGTGAAGAAACATCGATTCGCTATCGATCGAATTACTCCAATCAATTACCATTCAACTTTTGCAAAACTCTTACTAAATGTGTGGGTTATCGTGAATATTTTATTTGGTTATTATATCGGTTATTTTTATTTTTATTGTTTTTTTAATGGAAGTGTCAAGTGAAACAATATCAGTTTGGAAAACGAAATTCTTAAATATTTTAAAATTTGGTTGAAATTCCTTTGTTTCTGTGATGCATTCCTTCAGGAGGGATGACTTAACACAAAATCCTATCCGTAGATCTAAGTAATGTTCGTCCCCTTATTATTCCTTTTCTACTATCCATTTACGTATGCTTGTTAGGTTGGTTATACAATGTTTTACTTTGCCATTCTTTGCCTTCAACATATCCTGCGAGTGTCAGATTCTAGAAGATTTTTGTCTTATTTTGCTTCTAAATATGTGTAATTTGTTTTATTTTAATTTTTCTTAATACTCGTTTCTCACATGTTCAGTCGATAGTATTCTCAGCGTCTTTCTTGAGACCCATAATTCTGTTGTTCAACTTTCATTTTCATCTGTGAGAAAATTTTGAGAAAGAAAGAAAGAGTGAGAGAGAGAGAGAGAGAGAGAGAGAGTCAGAGAGAGAGGGAGTGAGAAAGAGAAAAAATTATATTTACACTACTTATATTATTCAGACAATTGTCCTCATTTTTGTACGATGTTTCGGCCGTTGTACGCTCCGGCTTTCTCCATATGCTAGGAATTTCGAAATATAGACAAAATAGATACTGCACAACAATTTGATACTCTTTTCTGTGTTTCTAACGAAATTTAACTTGTTTCTGAATAATTTGTTTACTTCGGATTTCTGTTATATTTTCCGGCTTCTGTTAAAGCAATTCCTTCATAGTAAAATGTTTATATTTGCTTGATTATTGCATATCTAATTCGTAGCTATCAACTTGGACTATCTTTTTTTTAGTCTTCTATGAATCAAACTTTCCTCATATATATGCAATGAAGTGTCAAAAATTAGAGACACCAGTAAACTAGAAGTTTCGCACTCTCTGAATTATAGAAATAGACGTATCTGGTTGACGTTATTGTTGTCGCTGGAAGAGGCAGTGTAGCTCTGACAGTGTAGCTCTGACAGTATAGCTGTAGCATCTCTGGAAGTTGATCAGGAATTAACACCGAGCGTAAAATATTTCCTTCCATTCAAACTGATCATATTGCGTTTGAAAGAGATCGTAGATTTATAAAATTCGAATCTACGTCCTCTAGATGTAAATAGTTATACTGTTAATTAATAAAACAGTATTTACTCAAATATGCGTATCCACAAAAATAACGTTTGAAAAAATATATTAAAATTTGTCAGATTTAATTAATCTCCTAAAAATGCCTTTTTTTACGTTAGGGTACGAAACAGAGCAGGTATGTATATTTCGAGAATCGTGAGAAGTGTGTGTTCAAAAGCAATATTCGGACTTTGTTGGATCAGGAGGCCCAACGTGGATGAGCGGTCTAAGGCACTTAAGAGAAGATGACCGTTTCTCTTTGAGGTCGAAACTTTTAATCCTGCTGGAGGACGCATATTTTTCTAACAAAATGTTTCGAATATTCAAGCCGATAGATGTAAATGAATAAATATATCTTCAATAATAAAAAACAGAGCATCTACTCAAATATAGGTATCCATCAAAATTAATGCTCAAACAAATAAATAACGTGTGTGTGCGATTTGTATATCTTTTTTCTTATACATGCAGTAATGTTCAGTTTTAAACACAAAAAGTTTCTAATACATAAAATATTTTTTATTCCTAACCCATTAACACTGTTTCGCGCATTACACTGCAATTTTCAAAATGTCCGTTTGTTATCGATGAAAGTCTCTAATCTCTACAGTTCTCTTTTCACGTTTACCAAGAGGAATGTGCTAGCGTGCCGACAATTAGAAACAATTTAGTCATTTTTATTTATTAATCCATTCCCGCTCTTGATTTCTATGATTTTCAGCTTTGCTTTCATACATAGATTAAATTTATTTCTCTGTTTGTTGTTCCATTATATCCCACTCTACTATTGCTTTATTTTATAGTTTTTTATTTTTAGTTCACATATGCATTTTAACAACATGGTGTTAATTCTATCTTTAACACTTGAATGAATATAGACACAAAACGACGCTAAAAATAGTTCACTGCATTAACCATTTGCTACTATCAGATCAAACATTAACATTTAGAAGTATACCTTTCTTGGTCTGGTTAAGAACTTCATAGCACTTTACTTACGAGACACCTAAAAGACATCATGTAATTTAATAATTTTGCTTAGCATAAAAATCACCCGACAAAATACTAAAGCAGTGATATATCAAGCTAAGCTTTATTAGAAGTATTACTTGTCTATTCTAGTTTAAGAAATGTAAAAATGTATTTAGCAATAAGTGTGTGATCTTGGAGAGGATAGAAAAGCGGTTATTTTGTATATTGGAATTATAATTTCTAATATGAAATGAAAAAGATTCAGCACGTATTGATCAGAAGTTATCTTTATTTTCAGAGGTTTTATTGATAGCGGAGTTTATTTTGACATCAAAAGACAGTAAATAAACAATGCTAAAACAGGTAGATTTTATCAAAGAGAAAAATATACAAGAACAAATCTCTTCACCAGCTGGTCTACTATATCTCCTTCAAGTACATCAAACACACACATACGCACAAACACACACACACACACACACACACACACACACACACACACACACACACACACACAATATTGTGTGTGTGTGCGTTGTTTTAAGCTTCGATATATTTATGGATAACAGTGCTCATTATCAAGGACAGAGCTTAGCGTATGTAGATATAAAAGTGAACATTGACCTCAGTGCCCACTTATATATATATATATATATATATATATATATATATATATATATAAGTGGGCACTGAGGTCAATGTTCACTTTTATATATATATATATATATATATATATATATATATATATATATAATGCCAAATTTAGAGCTGGTGTCATCAGAAAAATCGTTGATGAAAATTAAAAACAACGTCAGACCAAGAATGTATTCCTGGGGGAAAATCGCTTTAGTACAAAAGAATTTAACCATGTCGCCGTTCGCGATAACTTTAATTTCAAGATTTGATAAGAAAGACTGGATCAGATAAAAAATGTGTCCGAAGACACCGTAACCTTTCAACGTTTTGAGAAGACTTCGATACCAGTCTCAGTCAAAGCCTTTCGAGATGTCCAATGCTACAGCCCGGGTTTCACAATTTTTATCTTGAGCATGATAACTCGTTCCGCAATTATCAGCAGTTGACCAGCAAAATAGAAAGATGTATTGCTTGTCTGAGAAAAAACCCTGCAATGAGAAAGTCTGAACCAATTCAGTATTGATTAGGAACTCTGAGAGTTTGCTAGAAATATGTAAAAGGCTAATAGTTGGAAGGGTGGATCGGCTCACCAACGTTCTCATAAAGTCGAGCAAATGATGACGATTCTATCAGGCGGTAAAACAAGGGGCAACAAGGCATTTATTATACGGTTTAGAGAGAATAGGAGCCAGTTCGGGAGCACACTTCTTAATTACTATTAAACGGATACCATCGGGTTCATATGGTTTTTGAGAATCTAGGTTAGAGATAATAACAGAAACCATGGACGGGGTTATATGCATATCGCTAAACAGAGACTCAGTTCTAAGTGGGAAATTAGGCAGGAATACTCTGGATAAGTCAAAAGTAGTGTTTGATGAGAATTTATGGACTAAGCCTTCAGCTTTGTCAATAGAGGATAATAACGCCTCAAATTGATTGAAGAGGAGGAATAGAGACCTTGCACTTATGTAACATCTTACTACGGAACCACCAGTGATCACGAGAGCCGAAGTTGTTAGAAACTAAGTGGTGCCTAGCTCTCTCGGAAAACAAGGACTTTGTTCCTTCGGAGACTCGTTTACATTTATTACGAGATGGAATTAATAGGCACCAATTATGACGGGAGCTGTCACACTGGTATAGCTGAAAATAGTGGTCTTTCTGTGTTATAGCGGCCAAGCATGCAGATGTGAAATATGGAGAGGATCAAGGTTCCATTTTCGAGAAGGAACGAAAGTTTCCATGGCGGCTTTGACTCAAGAATATCTCACTGTCGCAATTTTTTAATTAGGAGGTTGAAGATGTCACTCCATGGGGCCTCACGAAAAACGTATGGATTATGTCCCAATCATCATGCTGGTAAGGAATTGAGGTCTCATGCATAGTGGGTTCCTGTTTAATAGATGATTGAAATAAGATATCAATAGCTACCACAGAAAGGTTAAAGTTGTATAGAGGGTAGTATTGCGAGGCTCGGTAAGAAGTAAATAAATCAAGCAGAGAAACCCATTGCTCGGTTTTACTATGAAAACGAATAGTAAAGTTCACGATTCACGCAAAGGATTGGGCAATGGAAAAATTTTACGTTTAAATATCGGCAACATCAATCCCTTTAGAATGTTTCAGCTACTTGTCATGGTGAGCATTAAAATCACCGAAGACAAGATTGTTCGTAGATCAATATAAAGAAATTGTCTTTTCCATACTGTCAGCAATTGTGTCTAATATACTGTAGTCCTGGGAAGAGGGAGAGCGATAAAGTAAAAAACGATAGTTAACAGTTTTTGTAACAAAAGACAGTACATGAAAGAGTAGCCAGGGGCCTCGAGAGACAATGTCCTAGCTATCGGAAAATTATCCTAAATATAAACACCAAGGTAATGCATATGAGTGCTGGAAGCCTTTCGACAAAAGAGAAGATAGCCTGGAAGCAAGAAGTAATTGATAGCAATGGAATAATTTAAGTTAGTTTCACAGAGGGCAAAGAAATCTGGTGTCTGTTCCAAGAAGAGAGATTTTACCCCGTATAAATTGGAACGGATACCACGTATATTATTAAAAAGAAGCCTGATGTAGTTGGGTGATTTTTTACTGGTTTAGTCGTATTTCTTTTTGTTGTGATTTCTATGAGATTCGTTAGTCAATTGTAATAAAAACCAGTCAGAGCATGGCTGAAAACAGAGCATAGTGTGGCCCCAGAGTAGCGCAACATGGCACTACAAAAACCCCGATATTGTGCGACTGTTGATCAGAGCAGCCTCTCTAAGCACTATCAAAGAAATCGGATTGCTAACTACCAGTCGGAAGTAACAGCCAGCAAACTGCCAACCTGGTACTCTCGCAATGGAAAGTCACATCTACTGCTTAGTTCGATCTCCAAAATTTGAAACAGTTGCATCATTGTAGTCATGTAAGAAGAAAGAAAAAGTCGATAAACCATGTCCTGAGCATGGAACAGGGGAAGAACCTGTACTCCTGTTCAATAGACATGGAAAAAGTTCTGGCCGGACGATAGGTGTTCCTATCTATTCTTAATAACCTGTAAGAAAAAAGTAATTAAATTATTGTTTTAACAATAAGACCCAATATCTACTTTCTTGTCAAACATTCCCATTCAGTTTCTCAAGCGAAAAAGAACTATCATTAAATATAATATTGAGAATTAACAATAATGTGCAAAAGATAAGAGAAAATTTAAAACAATGACGGTAGATCAAATTCATGAAAACGATGGCATAGAAAAGTGAAAAGAAAAAAATAACAGAAAAAAAGCAATCGACAGTTTTATCTCAACAAAACCAATATACATTCAGAGAGGAGAAATCTTTTGGTGAGTTTGTCAACAATTATTAAAGGAAGAATGATTTGTTGTTGGCGAGTGAGAACACTTTCGTTTCTGAGGCAGGGGTATGCTAAGATAGCCATTTAGACTTTCCATCTTCTTTATAAAAAATGTGTTTAGGATATATATATATATATATATATATATATATATATATATATATATATAATGAGAAAGAGAGAAACTACTCTAAGCCGATTTTAAATTCTGGAATCGTGTGTCCCATTTCTCAGTAATGAGAAAGACATGAATCAGTCTCTTTTATCACACTAGATATAGAATAAATAACAGAGTAAAACCACGACGCTATCTTTCTTAAGAATGTATGGAAATTCACAGATACTAAACAAAGGAAATACAGAGTCATGATTGCCTACATATTAAAGGGATGTGGCATTTAAAAAGAAATAACTAGGCATCGATACAGTTTAAGTCACAAGACGAGTTCAAACCGAAATAGACTGACATAATTAATCCTCGATTATATTCGAATTTGCTCTCAAACTAGCGTCCATCGTTTTTAATTTGGTGAGACTCTTACACCTGGTAATTACTCTATTGTCTTGAAACATATGAAGACTGCTTAGTTCTGCGTCAAGAATCATGAATAAGCATGAGAGTTTTTCACTGTAGTTACACTAACATAACAAGTGGAAGCGACCAATGTTTCATTATTATAACTAAAGATAACTAAAGAAGATTCAGTAACGATCGAACTTTTAACGGCACTCTTGTTACCTGTCAGCTAGTGCTATGCACTTTGTTTGGCTACCTTATTTTAGTGGGAATATTTCCAAAACTAATCCGTTTTGGATTTTACACTTAAGAACATTTCCCTTACATGGTCAGTTATATATGAGAGAGAGAGAGAGAGAGAGAGAGAGAGAGAGAGAGAGAGAGAGAGAGAGAGAGAGAGAGGGACCCTTAAAAGAAATTAAGAAATCGATTTGTTAACTCCACTATCCTAATTATTATATGAAGCTTCCTTGTTTTTACATGTTTATCTGTTAATGCTTATTTTAGCACTGGAATGTGTCAAATATCTGACAATGTTCCTCCTGAAAGAATACAGACACAAAGCTATTGTCTCACAATCAGCGCAAGTTTGTGATATTCGATCCTCACTGAATACTAGAATAAATACACACACATGCACACTTATATAATATTTATTTAAAATTTATAAAATAAAGTATGTAATTTAAATAGTATTTACTTTACTTTGTATTGAGCACTTTTTTCAGAAAAGTATTTTTTTAGATATCAGAATTTCATTCCAGACATACCAAACTTATACTTGTATCTTTCTGTTTTTAATCTTTATTTTGTATTAAAATTGTGATCTATTTATTGCCTTACGTATTTTTATTGCACTCGATTATTATTGTTAATAGTTTTAGCCATGTACAAGCTTATATTTATATTTACATTTTTTATTTATTTGTTAGTATTTATTATTTTTTTTGTATTTATTATTATTTTATTTTTCTATTGTTTCTATTATTTTGTTGTATATTTTATATTTTATATTTATTATTATTATTGTTATTATTTTTATAATATATTTTTTTATTTATGTTTATGTTCTTTTATTTTTATTTATTTATATACAAGATAACCAAAAAAGTTCTATCTGTTTTTTGATTAGTCATTAAATGAAGTTGAAATATATACGAAATGCGTGTAGCAATTGTTTTCAAATTCGGACATCCGGAAGTAGAAACATCAGACGTTATAAAAAATACGTGCACCATGCCTGACCATCAGTTATAAGCCGGACAGCTGTGAGAAGGGTGGAAGTGTCTAGAGATATCGTTCGGGGCTGTTTGCTGTACGACTTCAAAGTGTGCTTATCAGCAGCTGCATCAAGTCGCCGTATATATCAAGCGTTTGGGGAGAGTGCTGTGGATGAACGTAATTCAAGTCGGGAAATTTGTCTTTCCATGATGAGCCTCGCAGTGGACGACCACAGGTCTTGAATGACGGAGTCCTGAAGGAGGCCATTGAAGAGGACAGTATTTTAACGTGTGGTGAACTTGCAAGACAGTTCAACGTTTTCACCCGCACCGCCTAGGTAAGACATACAATCTGAGCAATACGTATCGCTGCTTTCTCGCCACCGTACCGCATCCTTATTCAATCAAGTGCTTACCAATGATGAAAAGTGGGTTCTGTACGAAACTCCCTGGCATTCCAGACATTGGTTGTCTCCTCAGGATGCTGACGCTCACAACCGCAAAACCGCCTATACACCCACGCAAGATTATGCTTTGTGTCTGTTAGACAGGTCGTCAAGTAGTTTATTGTGAACTGCTACCAACGAGCCAAACGGTCACTGGAGACCTATATTCGCAGTAATTGAAACGTGTGCAACAAACATTGCTCCAGAAGGAGCCAGCACTGTTGCATCGCAATGGTATGCTTTTCCTCCATGACAACGACAGGCCGCATGTCGCGCCAGTGGTCAGAGATATCATACAGCAACATGGGTGGGAGACTTTGTGCCATCCACCTAATTCACCTGACCTTGCGCTATCCGATTACCACCTTTTTCTTTCCCTGGATAATCATCTTCCTGGGAAATCCTTCACTAATGAAGCAAACTTGCGCAAAGCACTCACGGACTTCTTTGCGTCAAAATCTCCCGAGTTCTACTGCAAGGGTTTGAACAGCTGGAGACACGTTGGCAGAAAGTGCCGGATGGCGATTACTTCGAAGACTAAATATAAGTTACACATACTGTGAAGCGTTTTCTTTTTTCTTTTAAAAACGGGAAGAACTTTTTTGGTTACCTTGTATATATTAATTTAATTTAAGTTCAATTTAATATTATTTTATTTTTATTATAAATTTAAATTTATTTTTTTTTATTTTTTCAATTTATTCTATTAGGTGAATTTATATTTTAGTGTTAAGTTTTTTTAAAATATCCTTTATTTTACGTTTGATGAATATTTTTTTCTGTTTCTGTATGTGATTTCATCTTTTTTCAAAAAATACCAAAAAAATTAACTTGAAAGACTGTAACCGATATCTATATCTATCTGCAATTCACTTCCGGCCAAAATTTAAAATTTCTCTCTCTTAACTGTTTTCATTGGCACTCCCATTTCTTCCTCTGCATTTTCTCACTTTTTCCTTTTTATTTTCCTGTTCACGTTTTACTTCTTATGTATCTTTCCTTTTCCTCTTTCTTTTCCTATTCTTTATAGAAGTACATTTAAACAATGCCTAAAAATTAGTGTTCAAACAATGCAACCAATGTCAATATCTGTCTGCAATACACTTCCGTCTAAAATTTAAAATTTCTCTCTCTTAACCGTTTCCATTGGCTTTTCCCTCTCTACATTTTATCACTTATTTTCCGCTTCACTTTCTATTTTTTCTGTATCTTTCGTTTTGCTCATTCTTTTCTTTTTGTCGATTTCTCATCTTATTTTCTGATCTTTTCTTCTCTCTTTCTTTCCTCTTTTATAGTTTGCACATGTTTTAACGCAATAATTAATTATATCCAGTTGTCTGTTACTAGTAGAATTTCTTTATATTATTTTTTGTGCTTTTTCAAATAAATCTTACTTTTTATCTTTTTCCGATTCGTACTTCATTCTTTTCCTCGCGAGTCTTTCTTTTCAATGCAATATTTTTACCATCCGCCTTTGTTTTCTTTTGGTTTCATTTTTTCCGTACTTCTTTTTGACATTGTCGTTACTTTTTTCTTTCTATCCTTTTGTTTAGTTATTCAAAAGACTGTGGAAAAACAGTGGAAAAAATGTTGAGACCAACATTTCAAGTTGACTGAGGCAAACTCGTCATTTCATACGGTTTCTCACTAATTTATCATTAAGCTACAGCCTTCTGAAGATTTTTACTGTGAAATTATATTTAAAACGATTCAATAAAAATATTCAATAACGTAGTGCCATGAAGACTAAATTGTACTATGATGGTACTAACATCATTGGGGTACCTGGAGTAGACCAACTGGTAACAATTTAGTCTACATGAATATTACTATCAATTTTGTCCTCAGCTACTAGATGTTATGCAAGACAAAACTAAGTTATTTGAATGTCTATTTTAATTTGCACATTGTATCTCCGTATAAGGAATATTTTTTTAGAGTAATATTCTTGAAAATCTGAAATACGCAAATGAGAGGTAATTTTCGATTTTTTCCAAAATAAATGTAAAATAGTTACTGGTTGGATTGAATCTGCCACAAAAAGAATCGTACAGCGATGTTTAATGATTGAGAAATAGTTTAGTCTCAAAAAATTGATGATTTGTAAGATATTTCAGCTGACTTTTTTTAGCTTAACTGAACTAGATATCGTGATATAAACGTATAGATTTATTGACATATTTATTTCAATATTTTGCATATTTCTGAGATGAGGTATTGTAATTATTTACAGTGTTCCGAATATTTGGACTTCAAACTGAATTAGAATTTTAAACTGAATACTTTATTTCGCTCTAGTTCTACAACATTAAGGCAAATCTGCTGTGGCCAGGTATTGAACTCAATTCGTAGGGTGATGTCCTCTGGAGCCACTGCGCCATATGTCCTTGTAAACATAAGTTTATGAATTTTGTGAAATTGAAAATATTGTTGATTGCAATTGTTTTACCTGAACTCCATTTCTATGCTTGGCTGACTTTTGAGATTTTTGTGGCCTAGTATATGCGCTGAGTTTTTTGTATTTTCCATTGGTTTTCCTTATCTATAATTTTAACTTCATCCCACAAGGGGGGCGGTCATCTCCCTTTTCGATCGATATGTGGTCAGCTAAGTTTGACTTTTCTATTTCCCTTGTATTACGGCCTTACGGTTTCTTGCAGCCTTATCTTAAGAGGCGGTTACTTTTTCCATTATATTTCTTACCGCTGCTGCATGGGATGGCGTACACACAGTCCTTCATCATGTTCTTCTATATGGGAGTTCTTACTCGTAAGAGGTATCTGCGGAGTGTTGAATCACTTTTGAATCCTGATGTTATATAGACCACAGATCTTTTGTATTTTTCCGACAGTTTCTTCACACAGAGTAGGCAGGCCGTGGCTGTTTTCTGGGTGTTGTTATTTTCCTTGCACCCTTCTATCCCAGTTTGTTGGAGATACTCTCGTGTACCCTGAGTAGTTGTTACGCTGTAGAGTACTGCTTATACTGTCCATTTCTTGTTAATATATCTCTGCATTGCCACTTATGGCTTTTGCTCGATGTTGCAAGCAGAGGATGATCCCATCATTTAGACTGTGTGGTGGTTGAAGTTGAAGCTGTGGTATTATTCGGCAAATCACCCAAAGAAGGTCGGAGCGTACAACAGTCGAAACATTGTGGATATGGCAACAAAGATGAGGACAACAGTTCAAACAACGTAAATAGTATAAATAACTATCTCTCTCAACATATTCAAGTCTGTGAGGTGAAAATATGCACATAATGATTTAATAAGAAGCAAGTAAAGAGTGTTTTTTTTTCGATAATTATTTAGCGTCATCAAAAATGTTGGAAGGGGAGTGATGCGAAGTTATCTTTTGGTTTTATGTTTCGGTTTCATTGACTGTGTAGACGCTGCGTATATATAGTTTTAGTACTTATATCAATATTTAAATTCTGTATTTGATTAGTTTTCAGTTGGTGTGTAGGGATCTCTTGCACACATCTGTTTGCGCATATGTTTAAATATAAAAATGTTAATGTAGTTTAGGTGTTTATTAAAATTAGATTTTGATCTGTCTATACTTCTAAGCTGAGGTAGTTTTTACATTATCTACACTGTTCGGATTGTTGTCCTCAACTTTATTGACATGTTTACGACGTTTCGGCCGTTGTACACATCGGTCTTCCTCAGGTGCTAGGATTTTTTTAACATAACTTTTATTTCGATCAATGGGGTATATCATTCTTATTCCAAGTGCGATGCCACATCCGGATGCCATGTAGTTATCTTCCTTTAACCAACTGCTGTTCTCAAGGACACACAGCCCGATGTATATAGATGTTCGTTAGTTCCAGTGACTTGACCCCAACAGTTGCGAGTTCAATACCTGGCTACAGCAGTGATGAACAAATAACTTAGAAATTTGAGTTAAAGGGAGAAAACTATATAGCATCTAAAAATGGAATCGCACATGGGATGAAAAGGATATACCCATGTGATCAAAATAAAGGGTTCGGTTCAAAAATTCCAAGCACCTGTAGAAGATCTGAGCGTAAAACGGCCGAAATGTCGTAAACATGGCAATAAAGATGAGGACAACAGTCTGAATAGTTTAAATAATAAAGTTTTTGATCGTAAGTGACAGATATTGAAAGTGAAAGTGAAAGTTTGATACGGTGTTAAATGTTGAGCAAATATTTGGATCGTATATTCTTTAAGTATAGACTTAACGAATATATGTGATACGAAAACAAGACATCTAATTCATTTCTTGACTATTTATATTGTTTCTAGTTAGTTGCTCCGTAATGATATATGTACATTTCGTGTTAAAATAATTATTATGGACTGTTTGGTTTCTGTGTGATAATAAAAATTAGCAATTTAAATTTTTCATATCTATTTGTCATGTCACTTTTATCTGTCTGTCTCTGCCTGTTTTCCTGTATATCTTTCTAAGAGCTTTGAATGAGATGGGTAATCAGTGTTAGAGTATCGGTAAAAGCTATGATCCAGAATGTTGACATTAATTTCAAATGAAGCAACTACTCAAGTGAAAAAAATTGACAAAGCACAGCCATTTTATTTTCTAAATGTTTACTACATTCGGATAGTCGTCAAATATTCACGTAGGGTAAATATTTATGGTTGATGTTAGGCTATTGAAACTTGATTGTTAGATATCGATCAGAATTTATTCGATCGACACATTATGAAATGTTTGATTGCATCAAAGAACTTGCGGTCTACCACGTCACCTTGTTTGCGTGTTCGTGGGTGTGCGGCTCGCCAACACGTGCTTTCTGCATGTGCTAATTTATGCGTTCATTAGTCCACATATTGCAGCGTGCTTTTTCTCGTCATCTCGGCGTGGGCCTTATCGAAGCACACACACGCTGCTTGATTGGAACGTGTTTAAAACATTCTTTCCCGATAAGAATTACTTGTGCACATTAGCTAGTTACAGCAAAAAGCAGCTATTTTCATTTTAATTATTTCTATTGAAATACACTTTCAAGAAATAATTTAAAGAAAGAAATTTTAATGAATGTAGATAGTATTTTTTCGATAATAACATGGAACGAATATTTTAAGGATTCGTATTTTAAGGGCATTAATTTATTTTCTAATTTGCTATTGTTGTCTGTATTTACACTAAATGATCCAATATTTTGAATTTCATGTATTATGAAAGTTACATTAAATAAAATAAAACGGCTGAATGAAACTTAGAATCTTTTATCATCTTTATCTTAATGTAATCGTTGTAAAATAAATATAAAATCATGAAATTTTGATATTTCACTATGAACATCGTAGGAATTTGTTATACTCGGTGAGCCAGACACATATTACGTACACATGCAAAGACACACACACACACACACACACACACACACACACACACACACACACACACACACACGCGTATGTGTAAATAGTCTAAATTATAACCTGAGAAGAGGAACAGTATGATTAAAAAGACAAACATAAGATGAAATGATATTTTGTTTCAACCAACGCATTTCATCTACTGACGGACATTATCAAGGCAGAAAACGAAATTAATTTGTTTAAAATAAAATATCTATAAACAAAAGTTGTTGGTTACTGAGGAAAAAACGCTCATAAATATTATAAGGTCATGTAAAAATATTAAATGATATTTTTTGTTTTGTTTTTGCCAGGCAACAAGCAACATTTTGTTTTAGATATTTTATTTCAAATAAATTAATTTCGTTTTTAGCATTAATAAAAACTGTCAGTAGACGAAACAAGTTAGCTAAAACAAAATATAGTTTTCTTCTGGTCTCATTTATATATATATGGTTTTTCTATAAATATTTCTATGGGAATTGTTCTATGTAGAAAATTGTTCTATGTAGAAATTGTTCGGATGGGAGCTTTGCTTTGGTAAATAAACTTTTTAAATTTAAGCGCGGTACTCGACTAGCATCGAGATCTCATCAATTTACAGTTGAGATGTTTAAATGTAACCATAAATTTTATGCTAACAGCTTCTTTTCTTGGTTTCATGCTTCCCAGCCAACCTTATTCTGCAAACATTTAAATGCAATGTCAGTCTACTGTTTCGTATTTCCGCTCATTAATGCTTCTGTTTCTAATTCTTCTATACTTTGTAACACCTTGCCTCTTATAAACGTTACTGCCTTGATACCGATTATATATATATATATATATATATATATATACTAGCTGCATAGCCTAGAGTTACTTGGGGCATTTTAGTAGTTATGTTAAAATGGTAAAGTCAAGTGCTAATTCAAAAAGCTCCAGTATGAGGTTGCTGTGATGTGTAAGTTAAAGAAAAATGCTAAGTAAGTATTGGTTTTTGTTGTATTTGTAAAACGAGATTCATGCTTGGTCAATTTTGCCAATAAACGGAAATAATGTATGTACAATTAGAAGAACGGGGTCGGGCGAGCGTTACGGAGGCCTGTAATGTGAAGCGGTGACGTTATTACGAAGAAGAAGTGGGTGCATTGTCTTTGAAACGTCGGAAGGGATGGAACCTTGTAGAAAACGTGAAATTGTTATGACATATAATAAGGTAGAAGTTATAAAAAAGATCCGATTTTTGTTGGAATACAACTAAACGTTTCAGAGAAATAAACGATCGCAAAATAAAATATTTTCCATTAATTTTTGCGGCACTCTCCTTGTCAATCAAAATTTTTGTTCGCATATCAAGCCATAGAACGATGATCTACCAGTGATTCGATTTTGGTTGAGTTTGAGTGAAGCGTCTAGGAGAAATGCATAAAACTGTACAAAAGACCACCTAAAAATTATGTTTGTCGTTGATTTTTGACGAACCCTGCACACTGATTCAAATTTTTTTTATGTACACTAAAGTTTCGGACCTTGATTTACAAGTTACTTCATTTTAGTTGAATTCGCATAAGGCGGCTCGCAATAAAAGAGTTCGTAATTTCTAAGCGTTTCGGTGATTTCTGTGGTACCCTGTAAATCGATTCGAAAAGATTTTACGTACATAAAAAGTTCATATAATGATCGACAAGTGACCCAATTTTGTTTAAGATCAAACCAAGGGTTTTGGAGGAGTAGGGGCCATTAAAATAGAGACAGGCAAATAGACAGACAGACACACACACACACACACAGACATATCTATTATATGTATATAGGTATGAAAAGGAATTTACTAAACTTTAAAATTAGCTTTATCCGACACAGGTCTACAACAGGAAGACACGCAGATTAGAATTAACGCAGTGACGGATGTGATTAACTATTTAATTATTACTGTATGTCAAAATCTGACTAAAAGAACCAAACAGCAATACTTTTTAGAATTTCCTCTTGGACATGCCGAGAACGTTTCATCGCTTGCGCGTGTTATATATATATATATATATATATATATATGCTGGTATTATCTGACATATTTCAGTTTCCGAATATTTAACAAAACGCAAAGAGACCAAATCAAGATTAACACACACACACACACACACACACACACACACACACACACACACACACACACACACACACAAGTTGATTCTCTGTTTTCAGGTCCCTTGCTAATGTACTTATGCACACCCGATGTTGAATGGCTGCAACATCCACTCGTTCGCTTAGAAATACATTAGTAAGCACTCATCTGCACCTGGTGGCACGAAGCCAAAGTTCAAATCCAAAGTTCTGGCTTTGAACTTAGAAAATAACAATGCTTGCTTATCACGGAATTCTTCCTCTGTGCCTGCTACTCTGATTGCAACATGGAGGAATGAGTTTCGTTTGTTTGTTTAATCTATTTCTGAAATATTTACAACTGAATCTGTATACATGTGTGTTTGTATCTATATTGCCATTCATACTGACAGAGTTAGGTTCCACAATTTTTCTCAGGTTGATTCTGTTTACGAGGTTTGTTCCAAAAGTAATGCCTCTTATTGTGTTGGATCACGATGTCAGACACAGGTGTTGGTTGTATTGCAATAGATTCTGAATCTTTCCGCCAGTACTTCATAAAATGTTGCCTTGTTACAGATAGCATCTGATTGGAAATCTGGTAAAATGGTGTCGGCATAAAAATGTGGACGAAGCAAACGTATATCAGGCAGTTCTTCTACGCAAAAACATGCACCCATTGATATTCTGGATGTCTCTGAACAATTCAACTCACCTAATGAAGTGTACGTCGTTCGCTCTTTCATGCAAATGGTAAAAAGGAAACCGATATGCGGGGACCGATGTTGGTGTTAACGAGCCAAAAAGAACGCCGGTAACGTTGACATATCGCAAATTGGGGCCAATGGATGCTCACACGAAAGCAGATAGACACAACACATATCCTTATGGACTTGTTGAACGACTATGACGCTGGCAGTCTCTATATCAGCATAATAGACGAGAAGTGTTATCACCATTAACACTTGGAATCAAAATGACAATTCCTGGAGTGGCGACATGAAAATACCACCCTAAAAAGATCAAGACGGAACCTTCAGTGGGTAAAGTTGTGTAGACTACATTTTGGGATAAGAAAGAATCATTCTGTTCTTTCTCCTGAAGTTCCTGAAATCATAACACATCTACTCAGTTACACCGCATGGCTATATCTAGACTGAACCACTGAAATTTTCATTTACATAATAACATGAACATCTAGACCAGTTTAATTTGAAAATCGTATCACGATGCAAGTAAAACCTTGACTGTACGACCACATCTATCGTGTAATTGCTTTTGGTTCGTTGTCATTCATCTTTGAGTCAATGAAAGGTTGACAAGGCGGATTTTCTTAACGACACCGACATCGTTGTAGTGAAAAGGTTGATCGGTTCCACTGATGCTGACTTGTACAATTCTGGCATGTAGGTTCTTGTTTATCGAAAAAACATAGACAAAGGTGATGAGGAGGAAAAAGTAGTATATTAGCGATGAAAACTTACACTAGAGCACCTCGAGGTGGTGCAATAGTTAGCAAGATTGTCTTGATAGAATCTTTAAAATTGAATAGTGACTATGATCTCACTAGGTGCCCCATACTTTCGACCTTGTTCCACATCTAAGCTGCGCTTAGAAAGTCGCCACTATCTAATGGTGCTATTGTGAGCATTTTATCTGTTGTTTCCATGGAAATAAAAAAGAAGAATTAGCTTAGGAGCAACCATTTACGTTCTTTGGATATCCAGATAGCTATGTATCTGTCTATCCACGTATATATGCATATATATATATATGTGTGTGTGTGTGTGTGTGTATGTATAGATAGATATGTATGCGTCTGTAGATATGTATGTATATATAAATCTATATACGTTTATGTGTTAGTGTATATAAATATATCGTTATGTATATATATATATATATATGTCTGTGTTCATGTGCATATATAATATATATCTGTTTGTGTACGTGTATATATATGTGTATGTCTATGTGTAAATGTGTATATATGTATATATCTGTGTAAATGCCTGTGCATATATATATATATATATATATATATATATATATATATATACTAGCAGTATACCCCGTCTTTACTCGGCTGAAATGAAAGCTTTAAAACTAATCCATGGTCCTGGAGCTCAGACTTAGTCTAAAAAACATTTGTGTGAAGTTTGGTGATAATCGAATAAAATTGTGGATTTGTATAAAGGACATACAGACAGATAAACAGACACACACACAAACATCTTGCCTTATATATATATATATATATATATACATATATATATATATATATATATATATATATATTACCGATTTTCTGCACTATTGTAAAAGCTGAAACCTTGAAACTTCTGAATATCGTTTCTTATGTATTTGTCTATGAGTATATCAAATTTGATTAAAATCGGACCACTCCTTCTATAACCCGATATTTTCGATTATCGATTTTCGATATTTATTGGGGGTACCTCGACACAATACCTAGCTAAGAACACTTGCAGACGCTTATAGTACAACTGTGTAAATGTTCAAGAAAATCGGTTCAACCGTTTCAGAGTCTATAGGTAACGGACACACACACAGACACATTCACATACACAGACAAAGTTCCATTATAAATAAGTTTATATATATATGTATATATATATATATATATATAGTCATCCGCAGACAGATCTGTTTCGCTGTATCACAGCTCATCAGTACGACTGAGTAAATGTGCGTGTATATATATATATATATATATATACATATATGTGTGTGTGTGTGTACATATATGTGTGTAAAGGTGTGGTTATATATATATATATATACATATATATGTATATCAGTTAATATCTGTATGTGTGTGTGTGCATAAACATGTCTGTAAATGTGTATGTATATATATGTGTGTTTTTCTACTTATCTATATATCTATCTTATTTATTGTCGTGTCAAAAACAATTTTTTTAAAGAAAGAAAAATATACGCAGTTATGAAATTAACTGATTTTTAGAATAGTTATTATTAGATTTCTCTCTCCTTCCTGGAGAATATTAGAAAAATAGTTTACCAAACTTGTTAGTCTTTGACTAAACTGTTTGATTTTTCTGGATGGAGAATTACTATTTTCACTTGTACTAGAATCCTCATCTTTGTTGTAGCTACCACAATACGCTCCAACCTTCTTCACGTACCTGTCCGCCCGGGTAGTCTTCAGATAACTGGATCCTGGTGAGGTGGGGTGTTGTTAGATTGATCTAGTTCCGCTTTCCAATCTTATCTAATCTTGTTCTTACTAGCATTGCTCAGTTATTGCTCGTTGTGGTGCAGTGGATTCAGCTAGAAACGAGAAATCAGAGAGCTGAGTTCGAATTCAAGTTGAACTCATTGTATTCGCTTATGTACAGATACCCTTGGGAAAGATATCAATCCATATTTTCTCCCTCCCACTATATAGTAGGACAGTTTGGTTTCTATAGACTTGTTTGGCAACCAGTCTACTGCCGAAAGAAAATGCGAAAAAATCTTTTGCCTGGTCAGTTATGAATCGAAAGAGGCATGATCGCCCAAGCGTGTATCACGTATGGTACATAACTGACTGACGTTCATACGGAATTTCTGCCCAACCCGACTCAAGATTGAAGTAACAATTACTGTCACTAAATTCACAAAGCAGCGCTTTAATACACCAGAATCTACCCTTACACTTGACCTTGGAGCCTTGACCCTAATCTGCCTCCTGCTGACATTATTGATACTTGTCACGCTTAAATGCTTTCATCCAGAATTCTTATGATTAGAATTATTTAATTATAATAAACATATAGATTATATATATAAAAAACAACTTAATCTGATGATTTGAATACAGTTTTTGTCAGACGTCACTTGTAATTTTTTACCTTCATAAGTCATGTTTATTTTTCTCTATTCTATATTAGGATACGAAAGATGATGCTGTTGATATTTGTAAACGATAAAGTTGCAGCAGCTTGAAGACTTATTTATTGGAAAGCTTTTAAGTACTTTCTATTTAAATAGGTTCGTTTTCCAGTATCATATTGAAAATCGACGCCCTTAACAACGCTTTTATGAAAATAATAATAGTTCAAAATGATATAAATAACATCATGTTTTAAAAATTTTAACCTTACTGTTCAGGTCAATTAAATATTAAAATGTTTTTAATACATAACTCGCTAATGGTATTGTATGTATATTTACTGTTAACAAAACAATTTAGGACGAATCAAATGTAATGCTATATTCTCTCTTGTGGGTTAAATTTTTCAAAATAAGACCAGTGTTCAGCACAAAGGTCAGTAACTTTGATAGTGTGAGGGCCAGTAATAGCTTTTTATTTATCAGATTCTTGATAAAATATTCCCATTCAATAGCAATGTGGTATAATAAGCTTTTAGGATAAACAAGAATATTTATGCCAAACTTCAAATAATCCAGTAATTATGACTATAAACTTTATAAACACACAATGTCATCTTTCTTTAAAATATTTTTTCTTTAGAATGTATACATTTATACGACAGTAGAAAATATGGCGTATAAATTAATGTAATGGATTAAAAGCGTTCTATTCTACGGCAAATTTATGTCCGGGCTCACACAACATATAGCATTTCCCATAGAACTAAGGCTTATACACAATGTGGGATATTTAACGACAATAGAGATAAAAATAAAAATAATAGAAAGCTCATTAGGGTCAGTTAAACTATTCATTCAACGGACGTTAAAAATGTAAAAACTTAAATTTAAAAGTAAGCGTCCATTTGTCTTTAACGTTTTTGATCTAAAATTCTAATATATCTCAATCGGTAAACCATTATGGACAGTGGCGATTCTACGTGGGTTCCAGAAGGGGCTAGCCCTCTCCCCCCATTTTGGCTGATCCATCGGTTGACCCCCACTTTTATAAACTTAAAAAATTATGAAACTGATCAGTCTCTGATTTTGATAATATTTGATCTTCAGCACTTTTCGCTCTGCGTTTTTCTTTTCATTTAACTTTTTAAGGCCACAAACAGAGACCAATTTGAAAGAAAAGCAAACAAAATCAAACAACCAGATAGATAGAAACAGACATGTTGTTAGGGAGGGAAAGAGACTTAGTAGTTATATTTTCATATCTGACGGAAGACGTAAATTAGAAATAATGTCCCCAACTTTATGTGTAGATACATAGACAGTCATTGATTTATAGCCAAATTAAAGAATCGGATAGAAATTACTCTAATATAAAGTAAATATTCTTGGAATATCGGAGATTAAATTAATTATAACATGCTCAAGACCGAGAGATCCGTCCGCATTGAATCATAAATTTCTCATAGGATTAATCCCTAGTGCTTAAGGTGCCCCCACATGGGAAATTCTGGGGAAGGGTAGGAACAATTTTTGTCCCAAGTCCTATATACGTGTGATAATCTCACTTTAAACTTGACTTTGTGTCATATTCTTTTTGTGTAAGCGCCTAGAAAAAAACTGTACTTTTAATAAGTGTAGAAAATTTGAGCTTATATATATATAAATCCAGGTAAAAAGGACCGATAGTTTTACGATTTTGAGTTCCCTGGCATTTATTTTTTTATAAACTGCTCAATACAATAAATATTGTAGATCATAGTATAATCATATTACTGTATAATATAGAGTATAATGACATGATTACATATATAGTATAATCATATGATTTTTTATATATATATATATATATATATATATATATATATATATATATATACCGATTGTATGTAGAACGGAGAAAGAATATTTACAACGTCCTAAACATTAATTTAAAACAGTGCTCGATATATAATATATAGAGCTTTGAATATTAATTATAAATTATATTTTAGAACAAGTACATAATTTTTTTTATAAATATCCGATACAAAGGTACATTTGTTTCGACATTGAAAGTTGAATGTCTCTTCAGACGGAATATATATATGCAACGTTCTTTATTATAATAGAGAGGATTATTCTTGTAGTTCTTGTCATTGTCTTTTATGATTTTCTTAGAACGTTATTGGGAGTAATTACAGGAGTTGTAGCACAGTGGATTTTTATCAGTAAATTCAAAAAGCCACTCAGATAAATATATAATATTTGGCTAATTAGATTTTGGTAAGTGTGTTGCTCCAAGAATATTCATTACTTCCTTATTTATTTATTTGAATCTTTTCAGAAATCCATGTGATATATATTAGAGTAAATTGCCCCTTGTAGATTTAAGTAGCAACTAGCATACAGTCACGGCCCCACTAAAAAAGAAAAAGAAAATATCGCTGGGATCAATCAGATGCTTACAGTAGGAAGTGGGTGAAGTCAGATGTTAAGTTTTAAAATTTGTGATACCTTATTTGTTTCATCAATTAATATATCTTTTATCTTAA
The DNA here is from genome assembly GCA_037127315.1 of Ascarosepion bandense. NCBI lineage: Eukaryota > Metazoa > Mollusca > Cephalopoda > Sepiida > Sepiidae > Ascarosepion > Ascarosepion bandense. The sequence goes on along the minus strand of JBBBDQ010000224.1, from coordinate 7,370,927 downwards.
TCACGTTTTGATTTTAAATAAAAAAAATTGCTGCATTTACTTTTGGGAATAAAACCTAGACATTTTTTTTGCATATAACTCTTATACAGAAACTTAGTCGCTTATGTTTAGGAAAAAAAGAAAACGAACTTTTATTTTACTTTTTTAGTAATACATTTAGACAAATGATACAACTCGACATAATCTGATACCAAAAAGATGGTAGAAGACTATCATTTAATCTTCATTTTCAACCAGAATGAAACAAGTTGAAACCTCTCAGCCAAAACTTATCCTATTTAAGTTCAAATGCATACATTTTTGTGTGAGTGAAATATTTGTGTCAGAGATAGGAGGGAAGAATTAATTATAATTATTAGTTGTTATTTATATTAGACATCTACTATGCTTAGATTAGTTTGTGCGCAGGGCCAAAAGTATGGGGTACAGAAGTTACTATAAAGTAGTAATGTTCAATCAGAATAGTTCGCTAAGCATTACTCTACACTGACGAGCTCAGAATTAAATAAAACTTTTCAATCCTGCTTGTTCAAAGCAGCCCGTTCCAAGCGCACAGTTCCAGGAATAGCGTGATTAGTGATGATACATATTACTAATAAGCAAACATGCTTTGGCTGATGGTTAGCAAACTAATATAACTGTGTATGGCTAGTGTGGTAAATTCGATTATTAAGGAATATACTATGGTAGAGAACATATGCCATATAGAAAGCTTAGAAGATTTCGGCTTGTGAAAATATTTCGTCAAAAATTCAACTTTTTACGGAAGAGGCTCAATTGTCTGTATCACTGTGTCTGCCTGCCTGTTTGTTTATATCAATCTGCCTGCCTGTCTTCCTATATCCCTCTGCCTGCCTGCCTGTCTGCATCACCCTGTTTGCCTGTCTATAAAACTTTCTCTCCCTGTCTATACCAGTCTGTCTATATCACTCTGTTTGCCAGCCTGTCACTTTATGTCTCCCTCTCAGTCTCTGTCACTCTTTCTGTCTGCCTGTCTATATCATCCTCTCTGTATGTACGTACGTACGTACGTACCAACAACTAAATTTTACCTATCTTTCTAAATCTGCTAAAACACAAGAAAGTCAAATTCGAAGATTAGTAGATCTGAAAGCAGTGTTGGTAGTTTTCACTGAACTGACAGTGGCAGGAATATTGGTGTTCACTGAAAGTAATTTGTCGGTGGCGGCAGCAACAAAAAGATTATCTATATTATTTCTGGTATTGTTGTATGAAAGTGGAGAGCAAGATAGGGAGAGTAAGATAGGGAAACGTTTCTCGTGTAATTGAGTAGTTGGCTTGACTCATAATGACTTTCGATTTTAGGAGTTTTTGACGGAGAAATATTTCATCATTGTCATATATTAGTGTTTGTCCTTTTTTTGTCTAGGCCATCGTGTACTCTTTTATGAGAAATGCTAACATGTGTCTGATGCATACGCTTATGTGTACTTGTTCCTGCGTGAGATTATGAATAAACTTTTAGTATTTTCATTTACTTTTGAGTTTGTGTGCGTATGAGAGAGAGAGAGAGAGAGAGAGAGAGAGAGAGAGAGAGAGAGAGCAAACAAAAATGAACAAGCGAAAGTTTTGAGTTTTTTTAAAGTTTTGAATGCAGTCTGGATAGGGGCAAAAAAAAGAAGATAAAAGCGTGCGCATGAAAACGAGCAAAACACGTGTGTGCGAGTTAGCGAGAGTGATGTTTATGCCAGCGCACGAGCGTGTGTGTATCAATGGACGTGTCTGCATATGTGCGCCTTATGTAGGCGAGAGAGAAGAAGACTATTGGAAGAAAATTTAAAACTTCCTGGGATGAATTCGAACAATGATTTCTATGATGTGATAAAATATCCGAAAACCGTTTTTAGATTGAATTTAGTTTTGCTAATCGTTATTAAACACCTCTTGTGCCACATCTAAGCGGCTCTTAGAAAATAATCTAAACACCTGTTCATTGGCCCTTTGTTATCTCTATTCTATTTTATTTTTATTTTTTTCTTGTTTGCTTTGGACCACTTTTAAATTTGAGTGTTTTTCTTGCGTTCATTTTACTTAGTGCTTTTTTCTCTCTTAGAGTATTTTCAATACAATTAAAGTTTTAAAATATTTTACAGACTTTATTTTTTTAAGACTTTACCGTTATTCCTTTTTTATCGTTATTACTTGCTGGATGATTACGCAAAATCTTAAGAAATGTTTAATTTATCTCTCATCTCGCGTTCCCATTTTCAGTATTTTACAATAATGTAAACTTTATTTATTTTCAGTTCTAAGCGGTGTCGTCTCCAATTTCCTATTGTTTAAAAAAAAACGAGCAAAGAAGTAAAAAAAAAACAACAAATAATTTGAAAATGTTTAATTTTTAAAGACTTTTAACTGTAAATTTTTGGTTGACAATATTACCAGCCTCCTTCTTGCTTTCCACTTTTTTTGATAGTCATTTTTTGGGTTGGGGGATATTTAATATTATTCGAACGTTTTCAAACTTTTTCTTTCTTTTGATGTTTTCTATTCCTACTTTTTCCCCAGACTTTTTACTGTTATCAAAAAATGAAATTTTTTACTCATTTTTTAATTTTATAATATTACTTTTTCCCACTTGTTTTTTAATCTTATTTTTACTTTTTATCCTCATCATTCAGTCTCATTCTATTATAAAATATATTTCTTATTTTTCTAAACTTTTGTTATTTCGATTTTTAACACATTTTTCTTTTCTCAATTCATTCCCTCGATATTTACTGTTGTAACCAGCTTTGTTTCTCCGCAACCTCTTCGTCTTTATCTTCTGCTTCTGCGCTTAACACCACCCTCTTTTCACTCTCTTTTCACTATATTCTGTTCCGCTACTTTTATGAATTAAATTTGAATATTTCCTTTTTCGAATTTCTGCATTTCTTTCTGTTGTCTCTTTTTTATAATGACAAAACAAAGATTTTAAAATACAAACACTCGAATAAAAGACAATACACTGTTTTTGTCAAAAAATTCATGATATTCTTAATACAGAATTTTTTTCTTTGAAAATATATTTCACCACTAATCTACAACCTCCGGCTCAGATTCAAGAGCCTATCTAAGAATACTGGATAGAAAGCAACTGCCATTTATTTTGTACATCTCAAAAAATTTTCGGGATGTCTCTGCCCTTCCGACAACTTTGATAATTTTATCCTATTATATAATTTTTCACTTACATTCACTTTCTCTCTCTCTCTCTCTTACACACACACACATAATCAATATCTCACAATTCTTCTCTCTCACTCTCACTCTCTTTTACATACACAATCCATATTACGGTTAACTTTTTTACTTTCTCTTTGTTTAGATTTTATTTCCATCCATATGCATTAATTTCTCGTGAGTTTTGACTTTTCGGCATGACATCATAATTCTCTACCGTATTTTAAGCTTTTTTTGTAGA
>JBBBDQ010000224.1:7275000-7362500 GCA_037127315.1 Ascarosepion bandense | reverse complement strand
ATCTATCTATCTATCTATCTATCTATCTATCTATCTGTCTATGCCCAAGCACATATTTCTTATTGTATGTGCATGGATATTAAGTGGAAAGCAAAATATTATTATAATGTTGGTGGTATTTTTGCTCGAAACAGTTTAATCTTGAAAATGCGATTAATTGAAACCTGTCCGAACTCGTAACTTGCTGGAGATATCTAAAGTCTATTAAAACTGAAAAACAGCAAATAAATAATCAAACAACCGATATTTCCTCCTGTTACATTCAACTCGGTCTAATTTGGATTTCAACTTTCGACTTTCAAGAGGTTTTGAAAAACATGGAATCTGAAGAAATATGGAAGACAGTCATGGCAAGCCTCAAAAGTAGATAAATAGTAACTAATTTATATTGCGTATAAAAATTCATAAAACTAGCATACTTTGGGAAAATCTCTCATGAGAATTACTTAGAAACTGTCTTCGATGTTATCATTTTTTCTTTTTAGCTTGCGTGTTAACTATTAGTTGCCAAAAGGAGTAGAATTTATAAACACAAAATCAACCAGCAGAGGTGTGGCTTAATTTTGATTTACTATCTCTAGGGAATGCATGAATCCAATTTTTTCCTGTCAATTTTCAGATTGTCAGGCCTGAACAAGGCGCGAATAGTTGACAAAACGAATGACAAATACAATGATTTTTCTTACTAACATGTAATCCAGTCTTATCTGACTTGTTGATTTGAGAGGAGATGGGTACGGTCGAGTTATTCTCAACTAAGAATAATATTTATCAATAGAAAATTCTTATTTCCTTACATTATTGATGTGCAGAATCGAGAAGGTGATAATTAACATTCAAAACATTACAGAGTGTGTTATCTATCTCTAAATGGAAAAATAACAACAGGACATCGTATACCTAATTATTTACTTACTGTACCTGACGATAAATAGTGTTATGTTAAATTTACAGCGCAAAAAGTATCCCATATATTCGTATATAATTCAATCTACTAGATAATGCAGTCTCTCCACCCACCTCTCTCTCTACCTCTGAGTATATATATATATATATATATATATATATATATATATATATATATATTGCTAGTGTTAATAAAACAGTGCCAGATATAATAAAGTAGAGTTATTAGTATATATTAATAAATATTTAAACATATTTTTTGTGGTACAAAACTTGAGTATTGCATTAAGATCGTACTGAAGCATAAAACTGATAGTCTCTATACAGTGTTGTTTCCCATCTTCATATATATATATATATATATATATATATATATATATATATTATCCCTCGCATAGAGCACAGCTCAGTTACATGCATATTTATTAATATTGCATTAAGAGTTATAATTTTTATGTTAGAGGGGATAATGAGGATAAAATATAAGATTTTTTTATTGGGAGAACTTAAAGTAAAATGTAAGAGTTGTGAAAAATGAAATGGTCTATAATGGGGAAGGGGTAATGAGGGAATGTGATCAGTCTCTGGTAGTTCATTCCCCCTTTTCCATCAACTCTTACATTTTACTTTAAAGTCTACTAAAAAAAAAACTTTGACAAGTGGGCGCGAAACCAGTTGTTTACTTTTTCTTACATTTCATCCTCATTATCTCCTCTAAGATAAAAAGTTATAACTCTAAATGTTATGTTAATAAATATAAATGTAACTCCGAGCTGTGCTCTCAGCGAGGGATAATATATATATATATGAGTGGGCATAGGAAACAATACTCTATAGTGACTATCGGTTTTATGCTTCAGTACGATCTTCAGGATGCGCGTTGTGGTGCACTGGATATCGACTCGGAACGGTAAATCGGAGAGCCGAGTTCAAATTCCAGTTGAATTCATGCCATTCACTTACGCACAAATATCATTTGGTATTAATGCGTCTCTTCCTTCCAGTTATGGATTAAATAATAAGACAGATTGGGTTCTATCGTCAGTCTACCGTATAAAGCAACTGCAATCTACTGCGTGATAATCTTCTGCCCAGCCAGTCATGTCTCTTTTGATACATGGTCGCCCAAAGCGTGTATCACGTACGGCACTTAACTGACTGACGATCTTCAGATAAATTGTCATTATTTTTTTAGCTGTATATACAGTCCGTCAAAGAAGTAGTGGAAGTTGATCTGAAGATAGCATTGAAGCAATAAACTGATCCACATCATGCGGTGTTGATTCTTATGTTCACACTGACTATATTAACGTTTAATCTCTATACATGTAAACTTATCAAATTGGAAACAATATATAATATCACTTACAAATCGTGCCAAAAACAGTAAATCTTCACGTATCTGTCCCTATTTTGAGTATCTATTCTCGAAAGTCAGTATATGAGAGATAAATGAATATTTAAATTTATTTAATATTTAGTAATGTTTTTTATTTAATACGTTATTCGGATATGTGTGTGCGTCTGACGTATAATATAGATCGTAATAAAAGATATTTAAGCAGTTTTAATACAATAAAAAGAAAATATCCAATTGTTATTCCAACTTAGATACATTGTTTTGATATTTTTATCAACTACCATATGTAGGTCGATAAACTTTTATATATATTTATGACATATCTCACACACTGTATAAATATTTTAAACTAATGCATATTTATTCCACAGTTTAATATTACCTTTTTATTTTTGCTCAGTAAAGATGTAGAGCATTTATAGATATATAGTTTGTATTATTTATATAACGTGTGTCAGTTACGGAGTCTGAACCACATTTAACTGCCTGATGATGGTGCGTTGAGCACGTAAACTTGATAGCTTTTGAGTTGCTGTATGCTATTATTATAACAATAATAACTACCCACCTTCTACCTAGCGCCCATAGCTCAGAAGTAGAATCGCCGACTGACGCCACTTTGGTCGGGTTTCAATCCTGGGTTAAAAGCAATCGGATGTCTAACCGTACTGATGAGCTGTGATATAGTCTGCGAATGACTATATATAATCTCTTGAAAAAATGAATAAAGTGATTGATTTTGCGTAATTTCATTTTATTTTCTTGTGAAATACCCACGCCACTTAGGTAAAACAAATCATTTATATAGTAATTAAGTGCAATATGAATAGAAAATTCTTCTGAAGTACATGTTATGGATTACCTATCTAATCTCGTTCGTATAAGATGGTTTAGTACGTTTCTTCATAACGAAGTACTCGGCTAAATTTAAAAATATATATATATAATTGTAACATAATTGCATTTAAATAAAATCCTCAAATATTTGTCTTTTTAATATTGAAATATTAACGGCGAATTCGTTTGAAATGAATTTCTGTGTGAAAAAACGGTAAAATTTTTCCTATAAATTTATAGACACTAGGATCAATAAACAATCATCATACAATGGAACTCTAGAGTTAAAAACCAAAGTATGAGGAAATCAAACAACACTTCACAGATTACAGTAAAAACAAACTGACAACATCTCCTTTAAAGGATATGAAACATCACAAAATAAATGTATCAAAAATAGAGAGCAGACCAAGTAAAATTAATTTCAATATTGGTTAAAAAATCTACAAACCATGGCAGTCAAAGTTTCAAGGTATCAAACAATAACGCTATATTCAATTTATATTCATCCATAACACAGATTGAATAAGACTGAAATAGAAAAGCTAACTGACTAACTAACCTCTCACTTTTTACTAATGATAGATTTTAATACCCACAGCAAAATGCGGCGCTGTTGATGCTTCAATCAAACTGGAAAAGTGTAGAATCTCTACTAAAATCATCTGATTTATGCATCCGTAATAACTAAACGCAAACAAACCTATACAAAGGTAACGGACCACCATCCGCTATCGACCTAGCCATAAGCTCCCTATCAATTTTTATAAACTTTCAATGGAAAGTTCATGAGGACCAATGTGGTAGTGACCATTCACCTATTTTTTTTATCAAATTCATAGCTGATGCTAATAATTACCCCTAACCTAACATATTGCATACGGATTTTAAAATAATTCTGTTTATAAATATTAATCAACCGCATAGTTAGACAAACACTTGTTCTTAAAAAATCGAGCAATACCTGAGTGTATACTCTATCTATCTATATATTTACATCAACAACATCTGCAACTGTCTGTACACAAAAACACTAACTGTATCTATCTGTACCCAAAACATCAAGTGTATCTATCTATACACAGAGACATCAGTTGTATCTATCTATCTATCTATCTATCTATCTATCTATCTATCTATCTATCTATCTATCTATCTATCTATCTTTTGACATCATCAACTCTATCTAGTTGTCCGGAAAGTTCTTCCTGATATCTAAGTAAAATTATAACACATTATAAATTCTTGTCATTAAACATCAGTTCAACCAAATATGAATAATCTTATTGCACTAACTTTCACCATTTTTTCTTCAACGTAAAGATACTGTTTTTTTCCGAGAATTTGGGTGGTTTATCAGCAAAGAATTCACTAATATAATCTTTCATGCTATCCAAAGAACAAACATTTTCTCCATTGATATTATTTTACAAAGACCTGAATAAATGAAAATCCGAATAAGCAATACCTAGTGAATATAGTGGGTTGGATAACACATTCAATCCAAGCTGTAACAATTTTTGCCTAGTCGCCAAAGAAACATGAAGTCTAGCATTATCCTGACAGAAAACAAAACATTTCTTGTTTAACAATTTTGGATGGTTTTCTTGAATTGCTGCTTTTAATTTGTCTAGTTGTGAGTAGTACTTTTCAGAGTCAATTGATTTATATCTTACTCCAGGAAGAGTTTCGCTGAATATTGTTGTAAACGTTCCATTTCTCGTCACCGTCACAATTTGCTTAACAAATTGTGCATTTTCATTTCGGTTATAGAGCAAATCACAGATAGAAATGCGATCCAAAAGATTTTTTTTATTCAGATCATGTGGTACCCAAACATCGAAGCGGTTTGAGTACCCAAGCTTTACTAAGTGCTCATGGATGGTGAATTTTGATAACTTCAGTGCTTCCGCCAATTCCTGTGTTGTATAATGCAGGTTATGCTCGATCGATATCTTGATTTGGTCGTCGTCTGAAGTGGATAGGTCTGGCTGCGTTTTCTTAAAAAATAAAGCTACAATAACCAACTTTAAACTTAGCGAACCCCTTCCATAAATTTTGTCAACTAAAGCATCTTTATCATACATTGCACATATCTTTTTGTTGCTTGAGGTATTTTTGCCTTTAGGGTAATAAAAATACCAAGTGTTTAAAATGCGCCTTATAAACTTGCATTTTCGTAGAGATTCAAAATTGACACTAATAAAGTGATTTAAACTTTCTTTTTCAAAAAATAGTTTGAATTTTGCTCTAATCAGAAATTTAAAATGTAAGAATATTTATCTATTGATAAATGTTACGCTGAACATTTGAATTTGGGCGAACAATGAGGTCTAAAAATCAGCATGAACTATCCAGACAACATTATATCTATCTGTTCACACAAACATCTATCTATCTATCTATCTATCTATCTATCTATCTATCTATCTATCTATTTTTGTGTTCTCACCAAAATGAACTGTATATGTATATCTGTTTACATGACTATCAACTGCATCTTTCTATATAGGTATCTATCTGTTCCCAACATCATCAACTTTATTTATCTGTTCACGCTAACATAAACTATATATCTATCGATATATGTGTCTATAATTTTTCACACCAACATCAACTCTATCTTCTTATATACATCTCTGTTCACACCAACATCAACATTATCTATCTATCTATCTATCTATCTATCTATCTATCTATCTATCTATCTATCTACACTGATAAAAGCTATATCTATCTATCCTCAACCAGTTAACTATTGCTCTGTTGGCAAGTCTTTAGAATACACTGACTGCAGGAGTAAAAGTCACCCAAATGAGCCACCTATTTGCTATGAGTGGCGACCATTAATGCTTCAGGTTCAGATCATAGTGGTTGAGTGTGTTAGGAGTTGGGCTATACATATACTCCTAAACTCCAACAAACTACTTTGGAACCTACTTAAGCTAAATGGACTGTTGAAGAGGCTCAACCCAATCAACCGGCTGGTCACGACAAAACCTATGCCAGGCTAACAAGATTAAACAAACTGCGCTCATGTTTACTATATCAACAAAACTGACTTAGTAGGCGGTGGCTGTACGGTCAACCAGACTAAGAATAAAGGGATCTGTCACGGTGGTTTCAACCTCTAGGGAAAAACTATACTTGGTTAAATGATCTCCGATAAAACAGGTGCTAAATCATTCATTTTGAGTAGACCAGTCATGTAGGCCTCTAGGAATGAGTCGAATGACATTTTCTCTCTCATTATCTGCCTCATATGGGGCTCTAAGTTTGGCCAAGATCATAGCTTATGATTAATGATAATAAATAGCGTATGAGCACCAACCCCCACAAAAAACAAACAAACAAAAAGCTATCCAGATATAGAGATAGAAATTTAGACAATAAAAGAAAAAAGAAAAAAGATTTTTACATCTATAACACTAGAACCAATAGAAGGCAAACTAATAATGAAGTTGTCTTTTTTTGTAATAGAATGCGTCTTGTCATCTCGGATATATCCAAACTAGAAATAATATGTTACTGATAGAAGTAAAAGCAAAATATGATGTTGAAATTCTACTAAGGATGACTAAATTTTATGATATCGAGTTAAGGATCTCCCCACAACAATGTTAAAATTCTTCCAGAGACGTGGGGAGAAGCACTGAACTCTTACTGTGTACACAGGATAAAATTAAGATATAATTCTAGCATAATAAAAAGAACATTACAGATATAAGTACACATTAAAATGATAGAAATATAGATACCAAGACTTATATCATTACTTTTGATGCACCAGAACCACCGCAAAACAATCAAATATATAGATAACTCAGGAACTGGAAAACATATTAAAGACATTAAAACTAATTGTTAACCCAGAAACCACCTATATCGCTTAACCAAAACTATCGACAATGTAAATCTAACACAAAATTTAGTGGCAACAACCACTCGACTACAAAACTCTCAAAGAAATTGCAATGATAAATTTAACACACAGAAAACAGACAAAACAAAAACCAATCAGACTCAATACAAAACAAGATCAAAATCCAGAGTTAAAAGCAAATAAACAGGACGACAACCCACATGAAGATAATACAAAGAAGCAAAATGTAAAGAACCCAAATAATCAAGAGCATACAAATATTTGATGAAGAACAAGTGCACAAACAAAGAAAACAAACGATAGGATATATGTAAATGGATAACCAAAAACCAAAAACATAGTCATCCTTAACATTCACTCAGTAAAATAAAATAACTACCACTCAAAAAGACAAACGGAACACAATCATCATACAATGGAACTCTAGAGTTAAAAACCAAAGTATGAGGAAATCAAACAACACTTCACAGATTACAGTAAAAACAAACTGACAACATCTTCCTTTAAAGGATATGAAACATCACAAAATAAATGTATCAAAAATAGAGAGCAGACCAAGTAAAATTAATTTCAATATTGGTTAAAAATCTACAAACCATGGCAGTCAAAGTTTCAAGGTATCAAACAATAACGCTATATTCAATTTATATTCATCCATAACACAGATTGAATAAGACTGAAATAGAAAAGCTAACTGACTAACTAACCTCTCACTTTTTACTAATGATAGATTTTAATACCCACAGCAAAATGCGGCGCTGTTGATGCTTCAATCAAACTGGAAAAGTGTAGAATCTCTACTAAAATCATCTGATTTATGCATCCGTAATAACTAAACGCAAACAAACCTATACAAAGGTAACGGACCACCATCCGCTATCGACCTAGCCATAAGCTCCCTATCAATTTTTATAAACTTTCAATGGAAAGTTCATGAGGACCAATGTGGTAGTGACCATTCACCTATTTTTCAAAATATACCAAACCTATACCAGATGAAAGGAATCTAAATTGGTAAAAAAGAAATAGCTACCATAAAAGCAACTGAATTTCAAAGAAACTCCTTAACAAATTACTTAACTTCCAAAATTCAAAATTATAAAACATTATCCAACAAGAAAGACTAGCATTTACTTAAAAAATAAAGAATACAATATTCTCTTTACTTTGATAGAACCTAAAAGTCTACCTAAACAAAAGTAAAATCTTTGCGACCGATTCAGATGAAATTCATTACAAATTTTTAAAACACCTACCAGAAAAGTATCTTTTAATACTTGTTCAGATTTTCACTGATATATGGTGTTGAAACAAATTTCCAAAATTGTCATTTGAGTCTGTCATCGCTCCAATTCCTAAACCCAACAAAGACCATTCCAACCCAACAAACTACCAACCATAAGAGACAACAAAAATGAAAATAAACAAAAATTAACATCCATATATAGATTAAAAGATCAAAATTGTGCAAGATATCAAAAGAAAATGGCACGCAATTTGGAACATTTTCACAAACAATAAACTGTAGAACATCAGCCGACAATAAGAAAGAAGAACATAGAACCACTGCCTGATCATCGACAAGACATAGTGTTCAACAGAATAAGAATTAAACATACACACACACACACACACGCACACACACACACAAGGCAAATATGACACCACAGTGTATCTACTGTCACAATTTCTCACTGTCAAACATATACTGATAGAATGCAAGAAGCGTCAAAAATATGTAGCAACTATTACCAAGCACAAATCCCGCACATGAAAAATGTACCTACTGCCAAAATACTAGAATATCTGAAGAAAACAAATACTTTCAAATTCTATAGAAACTGGAACTTAGATTAAACAAACATTTTTTGAAAGAAAAATATTATAAGCAATTCATTTTTTAAGAAAAAATATTACCCACAATATATTTTTGAAAAAAAAAATATTAGCAATGTATTTTTAAGATAAATATAACCAGTAAGGTATTCCTGAAAAAAAATATCAGTAATATGTTTTGGGAAAAATATATCACCAGCAAGGCATTTCAGAATAAAAATATTACCAGCAACACAATTTGAACGGATTATTATAACCAGCAATAGATTGTTAGAAAAATATTACCAGCAATACATTTTTAAGAAAATCGAAAGAAAAAATATTATCAGCAATATATTTTTGAAAAATACGTACCAGCAATACATGCGACTTTCCAAAAAAACCTCCTTACAAAAATATGCCAATGAAACCTGATTTACAAAATTATTTTTTAAGAATACATATTCTATTCATACCAATGTATTGCAAAAACCTTGTCGGCAATACATAAGACATTGAGTTAGATATACCATGAAACAAAAAAAATAAACAAAATATATATTCACAACAATATCAACAGTATATATCAATATGTCCTCACTCTATCTATCTATCTATCCATCTATCTATCTATCTATCTATCTATCTATCTATCTATCTATCTATCTATCCGTTCACAACAAAATCAAATGTATATACCTATTTATTCACACAAATGTGAACCGTATATCTGTATCTTATCTATTCACACCAACATACATTGTATCCAGTCACACCTACATAAACTATTTCTATCCAGACAAATATGAACTGAATCAGTCTATCGGTACCAATATTAAATGTACCTTTCTTGATCAATTTACACCAATATCAAATGTATCTATTTATTCATCCATAACAAGTTCAACTATCTAGCTATCTATTAATCTATTCATCCACATTAATATCAACTGTATCGATCTGTTCACATCAACACTATCTATCTGCCTGTTTCATTAACATCAACTGCAAGCTAGCAAGCTACATTAAATTTATCTACATTAACAGCAACTGTATCTATCTCATTATCTACACCAGTGGTTCTCGACCGGGGGCAAAACTCAAATATTTGTGGGTGAAAAATGCAGTATTTTATCAGCCACTGTGTTCACAAGTGAAACCAACTTTTCTTCTCAACTCAAATACAATCACTCTGATCCTGTTGTCATGTAATTGATGCATGTTACATGTGTGAGAGATAGATGCTTGAGATAACAGTTGCATGTGCATGTTTTTAGTATACACGTGCATGAACCTGTCTAGAACAAGTGGCTACCGTGTTATCAGATATTGCCTTGCTGCATTAATACATTCGATCGAGTAATTTATAATGACTCATTTATCACTGAAGGTTTTACTCTTCTTACTATACCACTAATCGTCGGGCTTCGTGATTGATTAAATGTACGGAGTTCGCTTGAGTTTGACGTACTTTTACCAAACCATCGGACACAAATATAATAGTCATTTTGTTATTTACTAATTTAAGTTCGACAGTATATCAATGATTACTTACAACATGGTCTTACCAAGAAACCTACCAACCCAAAGCGGCCCTTTTGCCTCAGATGCCATCAATCTTTTTTCAATGAAACTATGAAGATATAGTGCACATACGATAGCTGAAAATATAATTGTGCCTGCAGTAGAAGCCGTCATATCAGAAGTTATGCATCAAGGTTCTTCATCTGATATTAAAGCTCTATCTATGACTAACATTTTTATTAATAGAAAAATTGATTAAATGTCCGGTCATATAAAAGACGTACTAATTAAAAAATTGAAAACAGTGATTCAAAAACATTAATTCAAATTAACGAAAGCATAGTTATTGACAATAAGACCCTTTTAATGGGATATGTACAATATTTTGATAAAATCTCTACTTTACAGGAAGATTTCTTATTTCGAAAACTGTTGGAGACTGACATTAACGACTGACATTAACGGGAGCTTCCGTACTTTCTGCAATTTAAACATTTTCTGAAGAAAATAACATTTCATAGTTTGAAAATTTAGTTTCATGTGCTACTAATCGTGAAATTTCTATGGTTAGAAGGAATAAGGGATTTATGTCTCATTTGAAAAAGTTGTTTTCCGACATTCTAGTTATAAACTATGCTACTCAGGCATCAGTTCGTGGCCAAAGATATAAGCGTTATTCTTAATCAGTCATTGAGCCCTGTTATCAAAATAATAAACAAAATTAAATCTAACAGCAAATGTACTTGTCTTTTCCGAAAATTTTGTGTCAATGTTGACGAACATTTAGACTTTTGCATTCCGATATTTGTTGTCTGTAGAAATCTTGGAAAGATTTGTAAACTTATTTAATACAATAGTTCAAACCAACATACACTGTATCTATCTGTTCACCCCGATATGAACTGTATGTGTTTTTTCTTACCAACATAAAACTCTGTTTATCCACATCAATATCAGCCTTATCTTTCTGTTCACATCAACTCCATAGACGTATTTATCTATCTTGATCGACTGTATCTATTTTTACCTAAACCAACATTAACTGTGTGTATCTATTTGCCTGCTAGTCGATCAATCTACACCACCAACAGCTTTATATATCTATCTAAACGGACATCAACAGTATTTATTTACCTACATAATCTCTTTCTCACTATATCTATGAGTTAATATCAACTCTGTTGCTTTATCTCTTTTTTCTGTTCCTTTAAAGAGTATCTATCTATTTATGCTCACACTATCATCCAATGTATCTGATTACACCAACATTCAATGTATCTATCTTTTTATACCAACATCAACTGTATCTATCTGTTCATACCAACATCAATTGCATATATGCCCAGTAAATAAACGCATATATAATTATTGTTGTATACCTATCTATATACAGTTATGATATGTTCGTAACCTCTTAAATACGTTGACAATATTGGAGGATAGAGTAGAGTGATTATAGTGACTAGAAGTATCTACTTTACATAGTGTGCGAGTCTTGCTTTTGTTGATATACTGTTACTCCCAATCGCCGTTTTGGTGATTACTTACGCAGCAACCTTTGAGAATTACAGCATTGGCGACTTTGGTAACGAACATTGTACCGTGGACAAAAATACAACATTTTGGCGTCGAAGATTGTGCTGTTGGCATAAATATAACATTTCGGTGTCAAAGAATACAGTTTTGGTCGAATAATGAAACATCATTTTGATGACGAAAATTTTAGGTGACGAAAATTCTGAAACGACCTTAAGAATATATCTGCAACACTGACAAAAATTTGACAAAATTTTGGACCGGAACTCAACTAATCGTTTCACGAACATAGTATTAGCAAGAACGAACAAAAAACAGTTACCAAATCAACTTTTGTGAACAAAGGTTTTCACTTAAAAATTCACCAAGGAACATTGGTACAGAAAGATAAAAAGTACGAAAGAAATTTAAAGCATTTTTTGGCAACACGTATTTTCAAGGATTACGTGTTATTAACCAGTGGTGTGAAACACAAAAGTAAAAAAATAAAATATCAAAACACGATATGATTCCGATTAAAACTTAACTTTGCAAAACCTAGCAGAAGATTGTCAGAGATGTATAAACGTTCGGCAGGACGCTAAGAATACTGAAATAAGCGGTGTGTCACACATCAAAAAGGTGTGCCATGAAAGACAGCGGTTCTGATTTAAGCATAATAAATGTTTATACTTGGAGAAAAATAAGAATACCAATATTAATATTTAAAAAATAGCTCGTATTGTCACATCTGAGAAAATTAAATTCCTAGGCGAATTTATTGCGAATGTAACGTTTAAACAAAAACATTAAAAGTAAAAATATTCTTAATGAAAAACACAAATAATCTTTTTGGCACAGATTGGATGGAAAACTTAAAATTATAGAACTGCCTAATTTCTTCTTTTAGCTAAAACGTTCTACCAACGACACAGAAGATCTAAAAAATTAATTAAAAATTAGATTCCCAGAAATATTTTCTGAAGGGCTTGGAAGATGTAAGAAGTTAAAATTGAAATTCAAGCTAAAAAACAGCGTACAATAAGTTTTCTAAAAGAAAAGGAATGCAACTTTTTCGTCTATCAAACAAATAAACAAAGAAGTTTATAGACTTGAAAAAATAGGTGTTTTATCCAAAGTCAATCATAGCAAGTATATATAAATCGAAGGAGATACTCGTCTGCAAAACGATGCCCTCAATGATTATCACTACCCACTTCCAAGGCCGGAAGAGTTTTTTGCGCAGCTTAGCAGAGGTAAGATTTTTTCCAAAATAAACTTCAGCGACGCATATCTTCAAATTCAAATCGAAGACGAATGTTTAAAACTTTTGATCATGAATATACATAACTTTTATTGGTTGCCGTTTGGCATAAACGTCGCTCCATCTATTTTTCAACAAGTCATGGATACAATGCTAAGTGATCTTGACTTTGCAGTCGCATACCTTGATGATATTTGCTGAGAAGTGAAAACACAGAAGACACAAGAAAAATGTGTCTAAGAGAATTCAGGACTTCAAGCGAAGGGACGAAAGTTTTGAATGATTTATGGACCAAATTAAGTACTTGGGACATATTATTGACAAGAATGGCAAGAGACCTCATCCAGCGTAAAATGTGCTATTACGGACATGCCTGCCCCTGAAAATGTCAGCTATGAACAAAGTTCCCTGGGATAAGCAATCTATTATAATTTTTTGTGAACGAGATACATTATTTGATAGCTCGTAGCAAGTAACTCGGAGTGAGCATGGTATCGGAGTTTGCAGAATGCATACAACCGATGACGACTCTATTAAAACGATTGCACATGTATCCAGACGCTGATTTCAGCTGAATAAAGTTACTCGATAATTGAAAAGGGGTTGTTTTAGCCCTTAAAGAATTCAATAGATTCATTCACGGGAGAAAATTGATTTTGCAGACGGATCATATACCGTTGTTAGCAATGTATGGGTCAAAATAAGTATTGCTGACTCATACGGTTAGCAGATTGCAACCATTGAGAACCAATTTTCTAACTTATTACACTAAAACTGAGTTCTTGCCGTGGAGTAAGCTAAGTCGTGCAAACGGATTGTTCAGACTGATTTTAAGGAATAATGAACCCTTCGAAGACACTGTCATTGCTGCTCTACAATCAGAGGTAGAGATTAAAAACACTTTACGCAATACTGTGCCAGAACTATCTGTAACGTTGTAGGTTATAAAAACGCACTGGATGACAAATTCATTTTTAAAACGAAAAATTAATTAAAAGACAAAAATAAGAAAGATTTTAAAGTTTATTAAATATGTGACGGTGGTACATCTAGCACTACAAAAAGGGATCTGAAAAAATGCCATGCATGGCACCATAGTATATCCAGAATGAAGAGCGTTATGAGAAATTATATTTACTGGATATAAAACTTTGATAATGTCGTGCAAAAGTTCTGTTTTGGCAGCCAAGGCGCCACCAGTTAGGTTTAATCCATAGCCAAAAACTGACCGCCCGTGGTTACGTTTCCATATTGATTTTGCTAGTTCAATAAATAGAGCATACTATCTTATTGTCGTAGACACCATTTCGAAGTAGCAAGATATTTTCAGATGTAAGAGTTTATCCATACAATAGTAATTCAGTTTTTACACGAGTTGTTCGCGAAGTTTGGAGTTCGATTCTTTCTGATAATGGCACACAATTTACGTCGAGAGAGTTCAAGGGATTTTGCAAGATTTTTGTGCTAAATCACATTACAATTGTCCCTTACCATCTTAGAAGCAACGTTCAGGCAGAGCTTTTCGTGAATACATTCAAATGACCAACGGTAGATCTACTGATGCAAATTCTTCAGGTGTATGGACTTACTAATTAAGACGCGCCTTCAGCCATAATTCAACAGAGAATATGTTAGGGCGTAAGATACGATCAGTATTTGATAAACTCATCTCTAATAAGAAAAATATGAGCATATGAGAATAAATAAAAAACAAACAAACAATGAAACGTATTGAGTCGTCGGAACTATTGTCTGGAGACTAGGCAAAATGGTATATCTAGTTAAGAGACCAGAATTAGTACACAAAAAGCACTACAACTAAATATAAAGAGGCATCTTTAGATGAGTTGGAACCTATAACGGATTTCTTTGATACGTTTGACGTGCCGATCTTGCAAATGGCTTCTGAAAGAGAAGCCCGAAAAAGGAGTAGTAAGAAAAAGACAAAGGATACTGAAAGGATTGACATCGGCCCTAAAAAGAAAATATTGACTCTCGAATAGGCCACTCAAAATGCTGGTGGTGTTGTATACCTACTAATATGCAGTTATTGTATGTTCCTATTCTCTTAAATACGTGGACACTAATGGAGAGTAGAGTAGATTGATTATACCGACTAGTAATTTACTAGCAGTATATCTACTTCACGCAGCATTCGAGTCTTGTATTTGATGATATTCTATTATTTCCAACCTCTGTTTTGCTCATTCTTCACGCAGTAATCTTTTAGAATTACAACATATATATAAAACAATAAATTTCGAATAATCTCATCTAGATTTGTATTCTATCTATATTCGAAAAGATATTGTAAATTTGTATGGCTTACTTTTTAAAATTTGACGAATCATCAGATTCTTTTCCGTAAGTTTGGGAAATGTCTTTATCATACCATCAATTTCACTTTTTAGCCAAATTCTTATTGTTCACCCTCCCACAATGTTTCGAGCGTTATATTCTATAGTCTTGTTTAGGTAAAGAATCACTGGTTTCGAATATAAAAGGTGGAACCCTCTAACTGAGAAGACAGTCCCGATAACATTGATTGGTTAAAACAACGGGTTAATGTGAATGACATTAAGAAACCCAGAAGTCATGCGATTTTCCAAAACAATGACGTTATCAAAATATTTTGAAAAATCCATATTTGATTATGCTGACAATTATTCAGTATCACTATATATATATATATATATATATATATATATATCGTTTAGTTTAAAGAAGTGGCGATCAATTAGAGAAATATAGATGGGGTTCCCGTGACAGATGTACATCCAGAAAAAACATAAATGTACATCACATTGAAAATAGAATTTGGGAGTTAAATGATCTCTTTCTCTCTTTCTCTCTCTCAAATTAGTGTCGCTTCCAGGAAGCTTTTTTCTTTTGTGAGTCTCCTCGATCAGGGCCGATTGGCATGAAATTTGCTGTTTGAAAATTAACAGGGGTGTAAACTTTAACAGGTGTATCTCTTAGAAATCACATAGAACTAAGTGATAAAGATTAATACACTCATAGAAACATCGTATTTATGTAAAAAGTGGAAGATGAAGTGAGACTTACAGATAAGTAAATATGTTTAATCTTGAGCCACGCCGTATACCAAATAATTACCAATGAATCCTAGATATATTACTCACGAATTATTTAAAACATTATTGTTGTTTAATGTAGCTGATTAATTTTTTCATCCCTATTTTCTATGTATTTTCTTACGTATCTTCCCTCTAAGACAATCCGTTCGATTAATCTTTGAATACGTTCAACCACGTGTCGATGTTATTAATTTCTCAGGATCTATGTCTATTGCAGTGAATATTATCACTTTTTCTGTTCTGAAGAAGATGATAAACATGTTGGTTTTACATTATCTACATTTTTCAGACTGCTGTCCTCATCTTTATTGCTTTATTCGCGATGTTTTGGCCTCTGTACGCTCCAGCTTTCTTCAGATGATTGGAATATCAAATTAAACTGGATGAAAGCGTTGGTTAGATCCAGTGATTTGACTCAAAAATTTGTGAGTTCAATAGCCGGCTACAGCAGTGGTGAACAAATAACTTAAAGAGTTGAGTTAATGGGAGATAACTAAGATATCCGCAAGTGGCATGGCTTAGAGAACAGAAACAATATATCGTTTTGAAATTCCATCGTGAACATTGCAATAAAGATGAGGACAACAGTTCGAACAATGTAAATAATGAAAACACCGCAGCATCTCAGAATTATGGACAATTATTGGTTTTCAGCTATTAATATTCACTTTAAATAGAAATGACAGACGTGGATATTATGATATACATCTATAATATAAATAAGTTATTCCCTTTCACTTTTTTCTTCTTCTTCACATGTTTTAACTTGTTAACCAATCTTCATATATCTTTGTCGTTATTTTATTGTTTTCGCTTGTTTTTATTAGCAGCTCATTTAGCTTATCTTATATGACATGATTTAAAATTCATGCAACGGACGCACATACAAGCACACTCCCGTACTTTGCCTGATGAACCACATTCATAAATGCAACTTATTTTTATTTTTCATGCTGAGATATTTTCTATATCTTTCAAAGTTTTTGCCTTGTATGCTTGTGTAAATTTCAACCCAATTTAACATTAATGCTGACGTCAAATTTCTGATTTCCTAAATCGTGTGTCTTTATATGTAAACCTATAAAATTATTGAATTTGTATTTATGTAGTACAAACGTTCAACTTCCACCATTAAAACTAAATTGCAGAACGTGCATAAGATAGACAGCTTAAAAAATGAAAACAATGATAAAAACAAAAATAATGCCACGAAATACGAAAGGAGAAATATGAAATATTCTTTCAGTTGTTATGCATGGACCTGACATTATCATGGAAAACCAAACTTTCTAATAGCCGATCTCTTCAAGAACTACATAATTAATTAATAATTACTTTCAACAAGCAAATCGAGGAAATAAAAATAACATTACAAAATATGGCAAAACTTCCTTTCTTGGCAAAATTAAGAGAAAATCACTTAAAACTATTGGTTACATTAAACAGTCAAGAGAATGCTCCACAAACTTATGTTTCAAGGAGTATATTTCTAACCAAAGAACGACGTAGTATAACCAGGATGTTTATCACATTGCATCACTGGGTTGAAGGCGTCCTAGACTGAATTCAGGGGAAAGGGCTGGGGTTTTCCTCAATGAAATTAACAACTACGTGTCCCTAACCAAGACAGTCTTTCAGGTCGGAAAACATTAGCTGTGGTTTGACCCAGAGAGAGATGGGCCCTGTTAGGTTTACTTGCTCATAACACGCTACACGTGATGAATACAGGTTTCATTGGATATATAACCGATCAAGTGCTTATTTGCACTGCGGCTTTACGACCACACCCGTCATAGGAATGAAGATAATGATAATATATTAAACCACTTCTGTTTCAACATTAACTTGCCATGAATTTATACAGATGATAGTGTGTTTCTGATTGAAGCATCCACTTTTCAACGTCATTCAACCATTTTACAGTTCTTCTCTCGTTATACAAAATCTAATTTTCATTTTTATCTCATTTTTCATCGCACATCGTAATAGGATGTAAAAACGGATCAATTTCGTACAGATGGACATGATTAATACGGGATTCCATCTGACTTTTCCATTCCTCTTTAAAATGGAACACATTTATCGATTTTTTTTTATTTTTCAATCATCCTGAACTTGTCTAAAATAGTTCCAATGGGGAAATTGATCTTTGCATTAAGTTCCCTGGTTGAGGAATTTTCATAATATTTTTCCTACAGCCGTCAAATTTTCGTAATTGATTGATAGTTTGGGCCAATGTCCCTTCTTACTGTTGATTTACTCAGTTTGTCTCTAAAAGGCGGAAACACAAAAATCAGGATGTAAATTTTTTATTCATATTTCTCACAAGAAATAAAAAAACATTAATAGAATAAAGTGCAATTTTGACTATTAAATAATCTACACTGACATGCCAAAAGTCATAGGATAATTTCCTAGTATCGTGTCAGAAAATTCTAACAACAGCTGGATATCATATCGATTCGACAATTGATTGGCAGATCTCTGCTGAGATATTGAGTCATATCATTTTGATATATTTACACAATTATGAGGTATCCGTCGCTGCAGAATCATGCCTCCGAATTCTACTACTCGATTGGGCTCATGTCAGTTGAACTGGATGACTACACAATTTGTCAGGAGTTTCCGAAATGCGCTTCTGATCAGTCTTGGCAAACTTACCTAATTTTTTTTTATCGCTGTTGGGTAAATGAAGCGTGGAAGCGTACCAGAGGACACAAACCTTGTCATTTGAACATACCGCTCGTCTTAATGTAGCAGCTATCGGCCAACACAGCTTCTTTTTGACAACTTAGATCCAATGTCTATTTGAATCATACAGCCAGTCCAAAACCATTGAAACAGTCAGTCATCGTATTACAGAGTTTGCTTCGTAACGTAACGAATTACGTGAGACACCGTTGCCTTATGGTGTTAACAGGGGCACCTTAATGAGCCATTTAAGGTAAAGAACGCTAAGCTTACCGACTGAATGCGTGTCTTCTGAATTTAAAATGAATGCAATTTTAGCCAGTATTGCTTACTTGTTAATTCCAACTAGATCCCTCTGGTCATAATTATATGGTCGGAAACTGTGGTGTCCTCACCGGGAGATAATGTTTTCTATCAGATATTCCTGGTAAAAACGTTAAATCCTAGATCGAGGTATGTGAAAAATTACTTAAAATTTTGAAAATGCAATCTACCATCACATTAACATGCCCTAACATAAGTGTTTTAAATCTAATAATTCACATCGTGTTGCCATGAGCAGCACAACTCTTGTTCAGTCTTACCCGTAAGACACTAGAACACAACTAATATCACTGTAGGTAATTCCATGACATCAATATACGGTGGCTCCAGTCAACACTTCTGCAAGAAAAAGTCAGTGTATTATTTTAAGATTAAATAATGTACTTAAAAACAGGTCATAGTTTACTGAAAAAATATCAAGTTAAAACTATTACATAATGAAAAATTTCTGATGACAACTTCGTCTCTGTCTCTCTGTCTCTCGCTGTCTCTCTCTCTCTCTCGCGCACACACACGCATATGTATATTTGGTCATCAACCTTCTTTATAAACAGCTTTCGTTAAATATGGCGCATTTGGAAAATTAAAGTAAATTTTATTTAGTTTTCCAGCGTTATTACATTTTTTTCGTTTGGTGAGATTAAGTGGGTACAAAACCATGCACATTTAGGTCCCAAGGGCATTTAAACACAGGACAGACTGGGTTATATAGCCCTGATTGGCAACCAGTCTACCACAGAAAGAAATAGCAACCTATTGCGAAAAATCTTCTGCCTAGTCAGTAATGAATCGAAAGAGACATGATTGCCCAAGCATGTATGAAGTATGGGTTTTAACTGATTTACTATTTATATATATACCAGTAAAATAGTTGCTGGTTGAAGCAGAATACGGTAGATCGAAAAAAGTGCTCAATACTCAATCAAAACAAATAAACTGAATATGCATAGCTAAAAATGTCAAAGAACCGAACACACACAACTTACTTGCTACCTAGGTTTTGATCACGCTGGTCTCTTCAGGCGTCATAGGTAAGAGAAGTGGGGAACCTTCTCACGCCTACGCAGCCGGAAGTCCAACAGAAGAGAAGGAAACACTAACGCCCTCAGCCAGGTTCGTACAGTTCCAAAACATACTTTCGTGCATGTATACACCCCGTCATAATCTCAGACCTTTCGTTCAATAAACTATTCTGGTCTGGATATGTCAAAATAGCCAGTTTCTCTACCTGGCACAACCCCCAAACCTTATCACTAACACTGTAAGGCCGGACCTTCCTAAGTATATTCCATTTTACGTTAGGGCTTCTATTGTTTTTTCCTTCAACTCCCACACGTGGCTGGCAAGTCTGGCACAAGTCCTCTGTCTTCCTAACCAAAATGAAGACCTATGATTATGCCAGCTCTATTTAAAACTGCCTTCAGTGCATCTCACATAAATCGTTTTCTACTTATTACAATTTTCCATCTCAGCTTTTACACCCTCCCTTCCACTTAGTGGACAATTGTCTTTGTACCTACAGATACACGAGTCACCATTATTATTCTGCATGTTACCCTCGGAATTTGTCTTTTACAGCATTATCCGAGTTACTGGTGCAAGTGTAACTAAATTTGTGTTTTTACTAAAGGTCTTATCCAATTCAAGGGGCTTGGTAGTGTTTCTCCAATTTAAAAAAAAATACCTTCCCTATATTAGTTTTCACCTCCAAATCGTAAGAGAGTTGAACCAAATAATATTTCTTACCTAATATTACTTTGTACCTGGTGGTTCATAGGAGATTTAAATATCAACTTTATTCTGTGTCCCTTCGCTTTTAACGCCAACTCATACTCATTCTTTTTCACTTCAAGTATTTCTATAGCAGCATTTCTTGATAAGCTACACTCAGTACCATTAGGCATGTGCTTAATTAAACTCGCTGGGTGGTTGGACATGACATTCACATACCGCAGTTTAGTATTAGGTTTGATGTACTAATTTTCCTGAAGAGACAAGCGTAGTCGAAATCTAGGTAGCAAGTAAGTGATGTGTGTTCGCTTCTTTGACATATATATTTGTGTGTGTATATATAAGAAAGAATGGCAATGTGTAGCATGAAATCCAAACTAAAAACCGGGGATACTGAAATCAACCTGGTACAAAAATTGAAATACTTGGGAAATGTTCTGACAGAGGAAAAATGTGCGATATTGAGATTTGAAGGCGTATTGGCATGGCCAAAGAGGTATTTCAAAAGTTGAGTATTGAAAGACGGGAAAATTTCGTTGAAAGTAAGAAAAGAGTATTGGATTGTTATGTAATGTCCTTCAATATGGCAGTGAATACTAAAAAATCTCATTTAAAATTGAAGAAAAGACTTGAAACAATCAAAATATAGTTCTACAGAGGTATGCTAAGGATACCATGGACCGAACATATTAACAACGACGAGGTTTTGGAGAGGATGGAAACGAAAAGGAAACATACGTAATACCAGCAAAAGTAATCTGAAGTTTCTAGGATATGTAATGAGGAAGAAAGGCTTGTAGAATCTGATACTCACAAGACAGATAAAAGTAAAGAAGAGGAAAGCAACGCATTATATACTTGAAAGGATTGAGCAAATTAATGGCAGAATAGGTTTGCAAGGAGGAGTAAAAGAAAGTGTGTTAAGAGTTACAAGGGATAGAGGGATGTGGAAGGCCATGATCGCCTACATCCTGAAGAGACACAGCATATAGAAAAATATATCGATCCCGCTTATCATGCTGATAATCTCTGAGCTTCGTGAATGTAACAGTTAATAAAAATAAATTAAAAGAGACCCCATTTGCTCTATGCATTCGTTTTCGCTATTCTCTTTCAAAAATACTCTACCTCATAGTCATTATGATTTCATTCTACTTCATGTGAATCTTTTTTCTTCTATTTATTTTTCTTTTTTCTCCAGTTATTTTTTTTGATTTCTTTTCCATTCTTAACAAGACTTGCAAATTTTTGACGATATGAATCGTCTTTTCACGAAATGGTCATTGTTAGAAAAGTATCTGTAATAATCAGTAATAAAAAAATGAAAGGAATAACACTGAGGAAGAAATGATATGGTTTACTTTGCGTTCAGTGGTTATATATTTTGTCTTAAGCCTCGAGACACTTGCTTCTTCTCTTGGAACTGCTGAATGGTTCTATTTGTATTTCTGAATTCTTTGTCTCGGCATAAACATAATCATTTAGACTCAGTATATATATATATATATATATATATATATATATATATAAATTGTGTATTTGGGCGGCAATCTCTTACGCAATTTTGAGTAAAACGACTGATAAGATACTGTGGTTAATTTGTTTATTGAATTTTCTTATGTTAAATTTTTTTGCTTTTCTGGACATAAATTATATAAAAAAATCATTCAAATATTTTGTATGTTCGAGCGCTTTTGACTATACTTATCTAAACTATCGGTGCATGGCTGAGAGACGAGAAAAGTTTAGCGTGTTACATATATGCAGTGTATACACACCTCAGCCGCTGGGAGAACTTAATTTATGACTGACAAGTATATAACGGAAAGTCACGATGATTAACAAAATGGTTTTGACATCCGACATATTTAATTTATTTCTTTGAACATTATTTTTAATCGATACTCGTATCTGAGTACATTTATATATTTATTTCTACCGGGCGGTATGATTATTTACGATAAATTGTGCTACAAAAATGTGTGTCATTCGACAGGATTCGAAATGGGACACCTAGCAACATAATGGAACCCACTCGACCACGAATGATTGCACAGTAAAATGGAAGTTAAATCAATGAAAAAAACAATTAAATTATATATATATATATATATATATATATCTTGTTTTTGAAATTTGGGAGTCTTAAAATAAAAGTGCCCAATTGTAGAACAAAAGAAAATTACTAAGCAGTTATAGGCCATGATTAAATTAGACCAGTAAACAATTGCATTAGAAAGTGCTCACTACATTGTTGAAGGAAAACAAAGATTTAACATTTAGAGCATTTAGATATTTAGGTATGGCTTCGACCTATAATTAATTTGCATATCTTTATAATTTGTGGGACGGATAAAGGAAGCTTTACCTTGGACTTTATGAGGAGAATTCATAGTATGTTGAGTCATTTTGTGGGGGTACGTTTGTGCATAACGATTTGATATCTAAAGTAGTTAAAATATGTTAGCCATGTTGATGTTTCATTTTCTTTGAAGTAAATCACCCGAGTGTTTGATGTAGGTAGTGCTAGGAACGGAGTTAGGATTCCAGAGATGGCACAAGCTATTAATTCCATATATAATGCCTCTTATTGGTATGTTAGATTTATGCGTTCCGGGTAAACTATATAGTGGAGGTTACTTTATTAACCTAGACGTTGTATATATAGCGGAGCTGTACTTGAAATTTTAAAAAATCATTTTTTTAATCAGTCTGAGAAAATTAATTCGGTGTTTTAATTCTATCACGTTACTATCTCCGATAAATTAGCTCCCATTTTACTAAACACTTTTCATTTCGCTTAGCTTACAACCATCTAATTCCATTTTAACCACAATCATAAATTGTATAAAACAATTTAATATTCATTCAATAATATTCAAGTCCGATCCCAATTTTCCATATCATAAAAGCCTTTCAAATATACATTGTAAAATTGCTACCATTTATTTTGATCAGCACTGACTTATTCTCAACCATAGCAAATTAAAAAAGAACAACTGTATTTCTTTTCCATAGGTATACATTTTGTTTCGCATTTTTCCTTAAAATGTTTTTATTAATCCGATTTATAGTCTAAGTACGATAATGGCAATGATTTTTATTGGAATGTAAGATATATTTTCATGAATATGAGATTTAGTCTAAAACGATTTAGTACATATGTACCGATATTATGTCTAAACCAACCTACAATGAACTCTGAGTTTGTATGTGGTGAGGCATATTATTCGGAATTATTCAGAATATTTCCATTGTTAGTAACATATGAAATTATAGCAATGAAGAATAAATATTTTATTCTAGTTTCTGTAATGTGCCAGAGGTGATAGTATGGTGGTCACTATATTTTGGTATATGACTTTCATGGCTACAATTATTATTCACAAACAACTGAATTCCTCTCAATATCAAGTTCTAATTGAATAGTTCCCTGAAGCAAGTTTCCGCAAATATTCAGACATTTCCTCTTTAGAAAAACTGTTTGGCACTCAACTTAAATAGCTCTCTTGCGTCGTCGTCGTCGCCCCTCTCCTCCTCCTTCGTTATAACGTCGTATGACTTTCACAAGCAATAATTTTGCAGGAGGGGTAGCCCATTTCTCTCTGCCTTCCTTCATCAAACATCTATATTATTATTCATAAAGTAACTCTTAGGTACAAATATAGGAAATTCAATATAAACATAAGGGTGGACCAGGCACATACTTTGAAACCAAATATGTTCGATATGATGTATGGCTTTGATAAAGTAGTGCATAACATTGTATTAGGATCTAGTTAAAAACTAATTTCAGAACAGGTAATATTGTCAGCTAGGAAGGTTTCTCCAACTGAGGATGTTTCAAAGTGTTTAGAAGTGACTCTTAAGTTCCCTACATTACCTTATCCTCCACACGTAAAATAGACCCACTCGACACCCGACCATAATGCTTCTCATTTCTCTAGTCCATGAACAGAACTCAGTGATGTGTGATCCTCTAGAGTAGATATTCTGTCTTTAATCAAACAAGCCATGTATAGAAAAATCTACCTGTTATCATTATTAGTAGTAATATCTGTAGTATAAGTATTGTTATTTGTAGTAGTAGTAGTAGAAATACTTGTATTATTATTATTAGTAGAAATATTAGTAGCAGTAGAAGTATTATTATTAGTAGTAGTAGATGTATTATTATTAGTAATATTAATATTATTATTAATAGTAGAAAGAAGAATGGCTCAATGACAAATGTGCAGAAGGAGAGAGATGGAGTAGGAATAATAAAGCAGACATACATAAAGAAATAAAAGAACTGACAGGACAAAAAACCTGCTCTTCAACAGGATGTATAAAATCCAAGGATAGAACAATCATATTGGAGAAAGAGGAAATACTGCAACGATGGGAAGAATGTATAAAATATCTTTTACACGACAAGAAAGAGCAACCAATAACACGCAAAGATGAGGATGGACCGGAAATATTAAAGTGTGAAGTGGAATCTACAACAACCGAACTGAATAGAAACAAAGTAGCTGGACCAGATGGCATAGTAATAGAGCTGCTGATAGCTTTGGAAGAGTTTGGTTTAGAGAAAAATTACAGAAATAATAAATGAAATTTATAATAGTGGTGTAATACCATATGTCCTCAGCAAGTCTATCTTCATAGCACTACCTAAGAAGCCAGGAGCAAATGAGTGCGCACTCCACAGAAACATCAGTTTAATGAGCCATGTAACAAAATTGATCGTCCGAATCCTGATGAATAGAGCGAGAAGCAGAATCAGGCCAGAGATAGGACAAGAACAGTGCGATTTCGTCAAAAACACTGGAACAAGGAATGCCATATTTATGATTATGATGCTCTTTGAAAGGGCAATCCAAATGAAGAAGGACTTATACCTGTGCTTTATTGGTTATGCAAAGGTGTTTGACAAAATACACCACCAAGAATGGATAGAGATGATCGGCAGCCTTGACATATTTGGGAAATTCTTAAAAGTAATCAAGAATGTTTACTAGCATCAAACCGCTTCTATACGGACAGGTAATGAATTCAGTAGATATACAAAGATAGAATGAGGCGTAAGACAAGGAAGTGTCTTTTCACCGGATCTGTTCAACTTGTACAGTGAGAATATTTTGAGGACCCTAGAAGTTATGCCTGGATTTGTCATCGGAGGCCACAATTTAAACAACCTAAGGTACGCAGATGATACAGTGCTGATAGCAGACACAGAAAGAAAACTATAAGACATCCTACAGAAGGTATCTCAAGAGAGTCATAAGAAAGGAATACAAATAAACGGCAAGAAAACCAAATGCATGGTCATCAGTAAAAAGGGCAGCCCATTATGCCAAATACAGGTCGGGGATACTAGAATCAAGCAGGTACAAAAAATTAAATACCTTGTTGGTATTATAACAGAAGACAGAAAGTTCGACACAGAGATCCGAAGGCGAAGTAGCATGGCGAGAGAAGCATTTCAGATGTTGAGTAAAGTATTAAGAAACAGGACAATTTCGCTTGAAACAAGGAAGAGAGTACTGGATTGCTATGTGTTGTCAGTTCTTCAATATAGCAGTGAATGCTGGACAATATCATCAAAGATGAAGGAAAAACTGGAAGCAACTGAAATGTGGTTCTACAGAAGGATGCTGCGAATATCATGGATCGAGCATGTAAGCAAGGATGAGGTCCTAGAAATGATGGAAACAAGAAGGAAACTAATACTGAACATCGGGAAGAGACAGCTGAAGTTCCTGGAACATGCAATGAGGAAGGAGGGCTTAGAGAACCTGATACTAAAAGGCCAGATACAGAGAAGGAGAGACAGGGGAAATCAACGGATAACATATTTGAAGGACCTAATCAGTTAGATGATGGAACGAGGGTTACATGTTGTAACAGGAGAAGGTGTGCTATAAGCCACCAGGGATAGGGAGACGTGGAAATCCATGATCGCCTACGTCCTGAAGGGACAGGGCACATAGAAGACGAAGTATTAGTAGAATAGTAGTAATTATAATAACTGTTGTATCATTTTTGACTAACAATACCCTGGGAGATGTAAATTACGGTATATACTCGCGTATTATGCAGCTTTTGAAAACCTAATTTTTTAAGCTAATTTTATAGCTCGTAAATGATGTAAACCCCGTAAAATTAGCTTAAAAATTAGGTTTTACAAAGTAGTATGATACCCGAAAATATACGGTAATGTATAAAATGTTATTTATTTATGTAAATATTTCAATTAATGTACAAACTTTAATAATTACAATAAAAAGGACATTAAAGTCAAGTGACACGAAAGAATATCAAAATTAGTTAATCGTGAAGAAGTAAATCGTAAAACAAAAAAAACAAAAAAGAAAAATACAAACAAATAGATTAAGTTTTGCATTCTTATCTCGTCAGTTTTATCCAAAACTGAAACATTTTCAATGAATAAAAAAAGAAACAACAAAAACAACAAAACATTATATATATATATAACCTGCAGATATTGGAGGCCATGTACATCAAATCAAAACAACCAACACTCAATAAAATCAACTTTAAAACAAGAAATAACATATTACATTGCATTTGACTACATGGTTTTGTTGTCATTTCGCGCTATCCCGCGGTGTGACGTCATAAAACCGCATCGCAAACTTAAGAACTGCGTTTATTATTTTTGGTAACTATTGCCGTTGCCAAGCGGAGTTTTGTGTCAACACAAAATAAAATCGTCGGTGATGGTGGATTTTATAATATTTCATTTTAAACTACCTCTCTGAAGATGGCTCATGTGAGCCGAAAGCTTAGAAGAAAACCAATAATTGATTATCCAAATGTTGGAGAATTTTTGTCTTTATTTTCAACTGAAATTAAAGCAAAAATACGACGTTTAGAACGGCTCATGATTAAACATAATAGACATTCATTGTCTCTTATATTTAATAGAATATGTTTAGAAAATATATATATATATATAGCATAAGACATTTAGGTGGAAATTCAAATGTGATTTCCTCAGTTCCAAGAAAAATATCTTGTCGATAGAACCGGGGGCACTCTAAACGCCATTTAATAAATACTCATCTATCGCCAACCCAAATATATTGGCGCAAGTATGTAAATTATTATAATTTTCTTTCCGAATATTGGCTTGAACATGATATACACTTCTACGCCTTTGAAAAGTAGACTCCCTCTGAAAATTCTATTTCGTCATCTGGAATATTTTTCTTCCTTCATTGAGACACAGATTCATGGATATTATGAAAGTAATATTGATATGCAATGGTGAAAATGTAACATCTTGATTATATCATTATTTGCTTTTCTATTTACGCGTTAGTCATTTTTGAAGTTGTCGCTGCTCGACCTATTCGAGAGAAGTGGGTTTTTTTTGTTATTTGGATTGGATTTTTATCCTTTTGTAGCGTCATTCTACTGATGAAAGATTTTGGTTAAGACTCAAACGATTCATTCACTTGAAGCCATTTGAACTCTTGATCGATATGTATATAATATTAAAATTTCTAAACGTGTTGGATGCCATGCATGGCAGCCATATTATAGAAAACATGAGAAACGTTGTTTACTGATGATTAAATGCAACGTTGATTAGGTATATACCAAGATGAATTTATCGCAAGCGAGTAAATTCAGTTAAAATTTTTTTAAATAAAATTCTTATTTTCTACTTTTGATTGCACTTGCAAATGTCAAGGGCAGAGATTTACGCGCAGAAATCTTTTCCATGAATATGAGCACAAAATAACGCTATTTTAAAAATCATTTAGATCAGAAATATTTAGCTAGCGCCGACTCATACTCAAATACAACTCTTCAAGCATATTTATTGTCGTTTTTCATTCACTTTACACTTCAAGATGTCGATAGCCAAATGCTCATTTATTTCGGCAGATGATGTGAGCACACGTCCCCCAGCGAGCCCTCCTCTGATAGTGTCTAAGTGACTTCTCTCTCAGAGCGCGGGATAAAGTGACCTTTAATAATAGTACTTACCGCTACCTATCAAATGCTAATGAAAACATCTCAAGGCTGATATTTCTTCGTCAAGTGTCAGAAGATCAGGCGCGAAGATTTTGGCACAGTTTTTGATCAATTTAATGTATAAACAATCTTACCGTTTGTGAAATATTCGTGAAGATTAAAATAAAAACACATACACAAAAAGAAAAAAAAGAAAAAAAATTCAATTTAGCAAACAACAGTGAATTTAGCTTCTTTAATAACGTTTATGACAGTTCTGCAAGTACAGAAGAAATAAAACTGAATTTACTCTCTCTGGAGATACTGTACACTTTCCTTTTATCCGAGCAAGAATTTACATATTTCATTCATTTTTATACAGTATGGATCATCTTGTACAAGGCTTAGAAGCCACTCGAGTTAGCGAGTTACGTTAAGGGGTAGTTTATATGGATAGGTGGGAAAGATAACTTTTGACTCTAGAGTTGAACAAGATTGTAGTGACCGGGAAACATCCTCTTGGAATTCTGTTCATGGGATAAAGTTGTTTGAGAGGAGCTTCTCACTAATGAATTACAGGGAAAATATAGGTGGTCTGATATTACGTAAGTGCCATGGCGAGTTCAAGGCGTGAAGGTCAGACCTGGTGGAACCAGTTGATGTATTTCGTCGAAACACTTTCCATGGTAGTAGTATTATAGCAGTGAGGAAGTCGCCATATCTCGCCTGTGAGAAGGAGGTTGGAGGGTAGAAAATATTTCTTCTAATTCAAGGACTCGATCCTTCTTTTGAACTCTATCAAGACTGGAAAGTGACATCTAGCTTGCTCTTATCTAGATATGGCAACAGTACAAAATTTTCGACTTGAACCGGATCTTATAAAATTAAAAGATAGCATGAGTATTCAGGTGTTTACTAGAGCGTTACAGGGAGCTAATCATCTTACCTGCGGCTTTAGGGATGGATTGTATATAGGAATTCCACTTGAAGTTAAGAGTGAGTCTGAAGCTCAATATTCTCGAGGTAAAATCTGTTCTTTGTAACTCATGTTCATGATTTGGTCGGCGGTGATTAAATGCAACCAGTTTAATTTTTACAGGCACTGAATGTAACCAGTCATTTCTTTTTACTGGGTAGTTAGTGTTTAATCGGAGGTCAGCTGTCATTCTCAGATCATCAAAATATTTAGAGGTGCACCCCGTATATAGTCATATCATCGCTATAGATGTTTAAATAATGACTGGAATATATTATTAAGCAGATCATTGATGCAAATCAACAAGAGAGTTAGTTCGAAAAGTGACAGCTGGGAGGATGCCTGCGTTGAGCGCCAGGGACTCTGAGAATTAATATATATATTTTATATAGAAAAACCTCTTCCAGTAATCTGTAGAGTTTGATTAGCAAACCGTTTTGTCACAAACTGTCTCAGTTCTTCGAGATTTCCAATACTATGGTCCTTGCAGTATGTATTTTGTCAAGAGCCTCACTAATTCTGTGTCTAATGAAAGCTCATCGTACAAGAGGTTGTTCCTATCCAGGTGTTCGGCAACCCTCTTGTCAATAACGTCCTTAAAAACTTACTAATGGTTCTATACTTGGAAGAGGATTATCGGTTGCACTCTTTCTTAAAGACCAGACATATGCTTGCCACCTTCTGCATGCTTGGGAATGATTTCTCCTCCAAACATTGGTTAAATAACTTCATCCAATTTGTTTCTTTTCAACCCTGGTCTGAACAGCTTTTGAGTCGCGCACATTGCATTTTCCAGAATTATTACTACGATTGCATGCGGTTCTGAAAGTAGTCTGGGCCATACTAACCTGCTCCTTGCTATAAAGTAATGGTTGCGATGATTTATGGCTGCAGCGCATTCAGGAGGAAGCCAGGACTGACTGTTTTGTTTTTACTGATTTTTTGTAAAACACTACATACCAGAAAGGATCCATTCGAAGATTAGAACAGCAGTTTTGCGGGCAGCATGTTTGAAGAAGGTTTGGATAGGAGCTTACATTAGATAGGATCAAAAGCTGTCCCACTCTGATTTTGTATCGCAAATATACCGGGATGGACTTGTTTTGGGGTATATCTGGAAACGGATTAGGTCATGATATTAGAAAAAGTCGAGAAAGTTCGCCTGCTGGATCGTTGCATCCGGGACTCGGGTGGAGTTAGTTCCTGAGCGATAGAAAAATCTATGCAATATCTACCGTCCTTATCGGTTTTGTTAAAGTAGACTAACAACTCTTTGTGTTTAACATTGAAGTCACTACAAATGTGAAATTTGGATGAGGGTAATTCTGTGAGAATTTTGTTAATCCTCTTTGATATTCGATCGAAGATTGATGATCCTTCCTCATGAAGACAATACAGAGTAAAGACGAATGTCTTAGAATGGATAAGTGCCACACCGAAACACACATACGAGACATTTGAGTCCTGTATTTTCTGTCCCTGCTACAAGAAAACCCGTCCTTGATGTAGCCAACGTGATCGTGGCGATTTAGATAGTCTTATTTTCCTATAATGGGTGAGTATCCCGGAATTGTGAGCTCCTGCATTGGAACTGAGACACTGATACCCGTTTCAGGCGGAAATAGGTCAGATGAAGACGTAGTTCGTTTCTGGAAAGTAGGAACGTAAACCTTTTACATTAGTGTAGGAGATGGTATAATTGGAGTTTACATTATTATTATTATTATTATTATTATTATTATTATTATTATTATTATATAGAATTCGATGAGGGCATTTGCACACACCAAATATTTCTTGAAGAATACTTACAGTAAAGAATAAATCAGCTTAGGAAGTGTTGATATCAACAAAAAGATAGGGAAACTAATCTAAATTAATATGTGAAAATACAAAAACACATTATCTACGTATATATAATGAAAAATGAGATAAGACCAAAAATAAATACAGAGATAGGAATATAATATGATAATAACAGAATAAGATACATTAATAGATTGTCAAATTACAGAATAAAACATAGACATAAAGATAGGTATGAATAAATTAAGATAGGAATATAAATCGATCAACAGTATTTATTATAGCCTGTCAGATATTATAGCTTCTCATATGCCATTCAATTTTTCAACGGTAATACTAGAACAATAAGTTTCAGCTTCCAAAAATGCGTAACCAAAGCTTCGCTGAGGTGTAAGTGGGAAGTCGGTTCACTACTTGGATACAGGGGATAGGGCCTAGAGATAGTAATAAAAATAATAAAATATATACAAATGGAATTAAGAGAAATTGTGAGCAATACGTTTCGGGAGCTAAGCATGAAAAAGAAGAACTATTGTTAAAATGGTATTCTCAGTCATGTATTCTGCCAAACGTACACTGGAACCAATTGTGTATCTTTATATACATTTTTTTTACTTTTATTTTAAAAGTGCATTGATGCCATATTTTTACCTGTCCGTTAAATATAAATATGTATAAAAAAACGTTTGTGTTCTTAAAAAATAAAAATCGTACAACTTTGATCGTATTAGTAAATGTTTTGGGTATTAAAACATTTTTTTTAATCATATAACCCCAAGCAAGGCAGTAACGCCACTGGTGTGCAGGGGGCTACGTAAGAGTGAAAAGATTGGAAAAGAGAAAGCCGGAAACCACATCCTAAACAGGGAACAAAGGATGAGCCTTTTCACCTGTTCAATAGACGTGGGTGGAATGTGAACCGGGCGATAGTTTAGTCTATCTAGGAATATTAGGTTTGAACTAATAGATTACGTATGAAGAAATTGATACTTGGAAAATCTGATCGTAGCTTTTGTTAAATTATAGAAAAATCACTGAAAATTACTTATGATAGCTTATCTGGCACTTTGTACAGTTAATATCATGTACCACTTGCAAGGGCGTACGAATAGTGTATACAGCTATCAATGTGAAAATGAACTCGGCTGAGTGAGTTAAAATTCTGGTCAATACTTTGCAATAATTCCCTTGAAAAAGGCATGAATTAATTTACTCCAGCTATAGATAAAATAGCTGAGCAGACAGGGATCTCTTACTTTGAGGTGTCAATCAGTCTAGGAAAAAGTAAACACTGAATGCAAAACCAGTCTGTATATTATACCACTACAATCATAATGGTTTGTAGGTCTCGTTACATGTTTGAATACAAATCTGATGAATATAAGCATATAATATAAATCAACACTTCCGAATTTTAGGGGTTTGAGTTATATATTTATTTAGTAATAAATCATAAAACAACTAATAATTTATTCGCGATTATACAACTCGTATTAAAAACAAACTCATTAATCTAATTTTAAAATCTTTCCCTCTGAAAGGTTTTAAGAGGCATTATTATTAATTTTCATTGGTTCTTATCATTTTGACCAATAATGCACCCTCTTCACCGTAAGTTAGAATATTATCCCATTTCCAAGAGTGTCCAACTCAAAAGATGCATTCCAAATAACATTCATATATTACTGAAAATATTTTTTAATATATACATTTGCATGGATTATTTCTATAGAGAAGTATAAAAAAATAATAGCAACAGAAAAATTTTGATGGATTTTTAAACTTAAATGCATTAATTTGTTATGAATCATAACGAATTATTAAATGATCTGACACCTACTTCAATAAACAAAATGTTCAATAAAATACCAGGTGATTGTAATTCAATAAACAAAATTCTGTAAATAAAAGAAAAAATAAAAACTTTCCCCACTCACCCATGAAACCAAATTCGTCTCATGACAGTGAGAGTTCCCTCTGCGGAGTAATGTCTACCTAGTTAACAACCCCTTGTTTAGATAAATTTGCTATTTTTTCAAAATTATTTCTAATTTGTTGAATTTAACACATTAACTACATTTTTTTAAAATTACAATAACAGAAAATTCTGTCTTCAGTTTTTAATTTTTATGTATGACATCCATAACTGCAGCAGCTATATGAAACTCGGCGGTGGAAAACATGTGTTCAATATTTGTGGAAATGAATGGCTATTAAAGTGTGTTATGGGGCTCCACAAGCGTATAAAATTTGCACTTAACAAATATACCTGTGAAATGTAGCAGAACTATATCAATTTTTACTTCACCAATTCACTCCTATTTAGTCACTATAAGTCTGTTTAAACTGTGTAAGTTATCCCATTAAATGTTACAAGTTCCGTAAAATATTTAGAGTCGAGGTTGGTGTACCACGTGTATGGCAGCCAAGTTTAATACAAAGAATTCGATTCTCACAAGAAAGGCTCATTGTAGATTTAAACCAAAATGAGGGAACATTTATCTCCATAATCTGTGTCTTTCAGCTAAATATTAGTATTCATTCATTAATGTTGATATCTTTGAAATCAAAAATACGTGGCTTGATTTTATTTAATCTTCGATTGATTAAGATTAATTAATTTGTTTTATGCCGGTTTCTCAACCTTTATGCAGGTTATTTAAAGCTAGAAAATATTGTAAGGAATTTAAGAGTATTTTGGAGATAATATTGATTTACTGATATAAGTTCTACTAATTAACCCCTTTCAAGCAAGAGAAGAGGTAGATTCATATCTTTCCCAAGGGTGTTTGCGTGTAAGGGAGTATAATTGTTAGATGAATTGTATGAAGATGCAATTATCAGTTGATTTGCATAATTATCCAGCGAACACAAGCTTAATATAGATCCTTACATGCAATGTTCTATTGTGCTATCTGTTAATGTGTAAATACAATCAGTCAGTTAAGTGCCATACGTGATACACGCTTAGGCCATCATATCTCGAAAAAGAAATGACTGAGCGGGTAAAAGATTTTCCACATTTCTTACTGTCATTATTTTCTGCGAGTAGACTGGTTGCCAACCAAGGCTATAGAACCCAATATCTCTTGCTATTTAACCATAGGTAGAAGTAGAAGCGACACATTCAAACCTTTAGCAAAGGCATTTGCGAATATTTGAATGGAACGAATTCAACTGTAATTCGAACTCGGTTCTGCGATTTTTCGTTCCGAGCCGATATCCACTGGACCACAACGCACATCCCTAAATAAAGTAAATGTAAATGCATTAAACTGTTGAAAAATGGCAACCAATTAAGATTAAAAGAAATGAATAAAACAAATTAAAACATTTTTTTATTCCATTTTGTTACCTACTGTCAATTTTAACAGCACTTTTTTGAAATGTTATTTTTCGTTATAAAATTAAAAGATAATTGTAGGAGGCCACCTTTGTCTCTTGGTAACCAATAATTCTAGATCCAGTCCACTACTTGTTTCAAAGTAATATGGTCCTAAACATTGAATGTCAATAAATATATGAACAAAAGTTTAAAAATTCTTGTCTGCAGTCTTCGTGATAATTTTTAAAAATTAAGATTATATATATATATATATATATATATATATATATATATATATATATACAAACACACACACACACACACACATATATATATATATATATATATATATATATAATTGTTGTGAACGTGACAACACATGTCCGTATATTATATGATATTTGTAGATCAATTAAATTAAACAAGCCAATATGTTTGTCACTATCAAACGTTCATATTCAACATGAGATGCTAACCTTTTGTAAAAGTAAAAATGTATACTTTTTCCGACACCGTTTCTAATTTCTGGTTTCCCACTATCTAATAATGTGACTCTGAATTCCCAGCCACACCTCGATACCTGTTTTTTCGATGAAAAGCAATTCCTTTTATGCCATTTGAATGTATTTAGATGAACGTGATTTAACTGCTATAGTAGATTTCAGTCAGAAATATATTAGTTTTAATTATTTGAACCTGTTTGTTCATTACAGCAGTGATTTCTTATTGATATAATGTCTATTATTTTTATGCCCATTGTTTTTTTTTCGTTTTGTTTAATTCACAACAGTAGAAACTTGTGGCATACTCGATGTCCGAATGTACAGCAAGCCTTGTCAATAGTCCAGCTCTTTTCTTTGTATTTATATAGATTTTAGTTATGATGTCTTGAGGTTTTTGAATCTTTACACATTTCCAGTTCTTCAAAATGCTGTAATGTTATGCGGGACTGTTCCATGTGTGCCAATAATAATGGAATAGTTGTCATAATATTTTCATATCGTATTTGATTTTTTCTTTGATATAGATAGCTTAATTGAGGTTTCCGTCTGAATTTCAAATTACCAGATATCCACTTTACAGAATAAATGTATGATTTCTATACATGCTTTTGATATTTATTTATTTATATAAATATATTAAATTATTAAATAAATTATCTTTCATATATATGCTGTTGATATATATTTATTTGGAATTTATTTTCATAGAAAATACCAACCGTTTGCACAATTTCAAATATCTGGTAATTTGAAATTCAATACTATTTACATTGTTCTCATTTTTATTGTTATATATACGACGTTTCGGCTATTGTACGCTCTGGCCGTCTTCAGGCGATATACTTTCAAATTTTGTACCAAAAATCTTTTTGTCCTGGTTTGTAGATTGCTCCAGTGCCACGGGCCATACCTTTTCTCAATACCTCAGTTTCATATCGATTATAAGGCAAGCGCTTGTCAGTCATAATGTTCGTACTCCCCTTAAGCTTCTCAGCTACTGATGATAGTAAATGGTCATCCAACGTCTCTGTGCACTCAAGGACATACTTCCTGCATAGTTTGTAGTTCATTCTGAGGATTACTTTTCATGGTTTCGGTTAGAGTTTATTTCTGCCAGCTAAGTGCAGCCAATGACAATATGTTACACACTTTCCGTAGCATCTCCACACAGCTTTCACAAGAACCAATCGTCTTATCAATAGAGTACTCGATGTAATTTGTTGCTATAGCCTACACTTGCGCTACAGATATACTCCGTCCTGCTTCCTTCTTCAAGAACCGGCCCCTTAACCACTTCTATGATTCCGGCTCTGCTACATCTTGAGTTGTGAAAAATGCTCCCTGATGAGCTTTTCTCAATTCTATGTATCAATTTTCTTGTTTTCTTATAATCTTCAAGTTTTCTTTTTCCACCTTGTCATTCAGCGCTTCTATTAGTATTCACTTCTAGTTATTCTATAAATACTCACGCATTCTGATGTCACGCACTTTTCTACCTTTGTCAAACCTTCTCCACTATTCTTTGTGAGGTAGATAAAGCATAACCACAATGCTCCTTGAATTGATACGGTTAAATGCGGTTATTTTCATTGTCTTTCATTTAAGTTTTCTAGTTCTTTCTTACTCTACTCGACAATGCACAATATGTCACAACTCCGACTAAACAAGCATTTATACTTAAAAGTAAGTTTCACCACTTCAGTTTAGATCTACAAAACCTCCTTACAAGTCGAATATACTCGTATTCATGATTTCATTTTGTCATTGAATCTTGTCCTTCTATAGAACCCACGTGTGTACATTTGCTATATTTATCTATAAATTTCCCAACTAGGAGTTCTATCCTTGTACTCCCCGTTATTTTTTCCTATTCATAACCAGCACATATGATATCCCAAATGGTGTTGAAAATTTTTTATTTAATTTCAGTCTTCGTGGTTTGGCGGAGAAATTTTTTGCTAAGTCCTCTTGTAGTAATTTAAAAGCAGCCAGGTCATAATTCAAAGGGAAACGAAAGAACGTTTCGTACAATGTGGTAGACTGGAGGAGACAACCTTTAACCAATCAGTCTTGACAAAAAAAAAAAAAAGGTATCACTCGTGCTGTAATGACTCCCCGAGGCACTGATGACCCACTTTGCAGGCGAAAGTAATAAAATTAATCGTATTAAGTGCCAAACAATTTATATCTCCTTGGTCTCTGTTACACAAGGAGGAATCATGAAAAATGAGTGGTAAAAATATTATGCTTTAGTTTCCCAATAATCACAACCAGGATTGCAGCATAGTTTTCTTTTCTTTTAAATTTTTTTGTCTATTTTCTTTCTTTTTCTTTCATTTCTTTCCTTTTCTTTCTTTTCATTACTTTTCTTTCTTTTCTTTACTTTCTTTCTTTTTCTCTTTTTCCTTTATTTTCTCCCTTCTTTTCTTTCTATCCTTTAAGATCCGCTTCCCTCCTTACCTCTTTTTTATTTTGTTAGAAATATTTAAATAAATAAAATAATTATTTAAAAGCACTTAGTATTTTGAGAATGATATGACGTGAGTATAAGTCAAACAAGTCTTTCGTTTTATGAATTAATATAAATCTATCTAGAAAAAGGGAGAGTAATTGCAGAGATATAAATAAAATGAAGTGAATTTTACTAATTTCAGTAAGTCTTGCTTTGTCTAGATTGCTATGTAAGGAAATCAATATAGATATATCGCGATTTTACAAGCATGAAAAATGCACACTAAATTTGTTTTAGCATTTGAATGAATCAACTTGGCTAACCTGATTCTCTCTTCAAGGCCGCCTTGCCGCCATTTTACCAGAGAAAGTAGGCGAGGTACTTATCAACATGACTTCATACACATTCGCTTTCTTTCTTATTTATTTATTCCTGAAGGCTGAAAGAGAAACATTATGACCTAGACAGCGTATTTCTCGCGCCCCAGTTTTACTTGAAGCTATTTATTCTTATTCTTATTTTCAGTGTTTAGTTTTTTTCCCGAGCTTGAGATCTAAAAGCAAATAGGGAACGGAAAAGAACTTTCTCACCAAGCAACATTCTATGTTGTTCTAATTTTGGTTGAGGGCATGACAACAGATTAATAGTAAGTAACAAGGCATGCAAGAAAATAGATGACTTTACTTGACTTTCTTTTATCAGGAAGACACGATGTTTGCGGCTTCTCACAATCACTTATGAAGATTCAAACTTCTGAAGTTAAAACCGTGGGATTTCTTATGTCTAACTGAAAA
Organism: Ascarosepion bandense; assembly: GCA_037127315.1. NCBI lineage: Eukaryota > Metazoa > Mollusca > Cephalopoda > Sepiida > Sepiidae > Ascarosepion > Ascarosepion bandense. The sequence continues at coordinate 7,323,719 of JBBBDQ010000224.1, read as the reverse complement.
GGGTTAGAAGTGGTTTAATTGTGGGGTCAGGGCTTTAAAGCTATAGAAACGGAAGGAAAGACAGCATAACAAGAAATGAACCCGTGAATATTTTATGTTCAACTTCCCTTCTAGGACGAAGAGACTTATACAGACTATATAATTAATAATGTTAGGAGAACACTTAGTACATTCCAGTATAAAGCACATTTTTCTTGATTTCATCAAAATGGTGGACATCATCAACTGTTATGTCGTTGGAGATTAGCGGATATCATCAAATGAATATTTAATTTTTTTCCAAAGATACGGTCATCATTTATTCATGGTTCCAGTTTAAAGGTTTATTGGCGACTTCAAGATTCACAAGGTTAATACTTACTAGACTCTATGAGGTTAAGTTATTTTCTGGAGTATTTAGTGAGGAGACTGGAAAAACAAACCAAAAGATCGGTATGTCCACATGCATATTTCTCGAAGAAAATGAGGCGAAAATAGGTGACAACTTATCGCAAAAAGGTATTATCTATGGAACGCTTCAAGAAGTATCAAACTATTAAAAATATTACATTCAAGAATCTAACATTTTTTATTTACCTTTTTATTTTGTAATAGTTAAAATATTCTTTTCATAGTTTTTGTATATAATTAAAGCGACAACTAAACATAAAACTAGCAATGGAAAAATAACTTAAACCTTTTTTTACCTGTTTAGTAAGCACATTTCAAACATTTCCAAATGTTTAAGGGTCGATAAGATGATTAATTTCTGTCTATATGGTTAGCTATTAATTAATAGCCGTAGAAATTTATACTAGTTTTTCTAGGTACATATCATTTTGCTTCATTTTTTATGTTACTAACTGTAAGTATACCTATCAAAATAGTCCTTTATGCGAGTCTATTAAACAAGTTATTTTTAAAATAATAATTTTTTTTCCTTTTTACTTTTAATGTCGATCTGTATTTTAACATACGATTATTCAAGCCTGTATTCTTCCGCAATATTAATATGTAACCGATTCGACTTTTGTAGTTTTTTCAGATTACATGCAACAAAAACTACACTTCTGAAGCATTCTAACCTAAATACTTAAAAGAAAATATAATATTGAAATAGAGAAATTATTGTTATTTTATTAAATATCAAATTCTCCCATATCCTTAGTAAACATTTTTCTACTATATATTAATTTATTGGTGTAATATATCAATTTCATGCATAATTAATAATACCCCCTTTTATCATTTTTAGAGCATGCAAACTGTATTTTTTTATTCTTGATGAGTATTTTGTCAACTTAGATATAATAATTTGCTTGTCTTGAGATTTTATAAAAAAATAAGATAATGTGATTGTTTTTACTGTTAAAACACGATTATATTTCTTACTAGTAATATTTACCTAAATTCACTATTGGAAAAATTGAATATCATTAAAATTTTTGGTAATATAAAGTTAAATATATTAAAAAAGATGGCTTGATGAATCGAAAAAGGATCTTTTTTGTTAATTCACCCCAAATAACGTAAATTTACTCATAGCAAATATTAATTTACTCTAAGAAATTATAAATTTTAAATCAGAGTTTGTTTTTTAATTAAATTTTGGAGTTAGTGCTAACTACCAAACAAATAGGAATTTGGGAGCATATGTCACGAAACAAATAAAATCTTTCATGTACTCTATGACAGACAGAACAGTTTCCACATTAATGGCCACAATCCGAAGTTTCATTTTACCTGGGACTACGATTATGTAAGATTGTTTGAAAGGATATATATCTTTGATGGATCATCGCAATTATATTATATTATATTATTTTTGACTGTAAACCACAGTATGAATCTCGTTTACCAAGAAACATCAGCCCACACGCGAAAGTACCTAGTGTAATTCCAAAATGAAGAAGGAGTCTATGTTTGGAACTCATCGCAACTGGATAGACTCTTATTTTTGTAAGTTCTTTTGGAGACGTAAGGCAAAAATAACAATGAATGCATGGCTGAACAACTTTTAAAGGACATTTCAGAATTTTGATGTTAATTTTAGTAAATATAAATTCTTTATATATATGAAAGTGAATTAACAAAACAGATAAGGGAAACTATACTTATTTTTTAACTCAAAATATGTACATCATCATCATTATTTCAAGGTGGCAGTCACAGGGAATATATTAGGTTTCATATATTTGTAACCCAGCGTCATTTTGTTTGCGCGTTGTTCTCGTACAACAATTACTGTCAGATAAAATGTCCATATAAACACATGTTCAAAAGGCTATAGATGTATCTCAACACAAAACTCAGATAAAAATCTAATGGACTGAGATCTGAGAAACTTTTAAGCCGAACATCCAATACCTATCCATATTTCATGGTAGATGTCAGCCAGCAATGTGACTAAAATATGTTAGACGCCTATCATGCATTAACCACATGCGTCTTCGTATTAGCAAGGGTACATCCTCTAGAAGGCATGGAAGTGTGTTCGAAATAAATTTCCTGTAGACAACTTCTGTAAGACGTACTGGGTAACATATGGGCCTACCAGACTGTCACCTACAATTTCAGCCCACACATTAAAAATAAACTGATGTTGGTTTCTAGCCTGTATTGTAGACTGAAGAGACAACTAACAGATCGGTAGTTTGCGCAACAAATCAACGGCAAAAGCTATCCTATGGTGAGTGATCAGAGGGAGAAATACCCAGAATACGTTGCAAATGATATCGTTACAGGAGCTGTACGGTATTTTGAGATGTGTTCATTAGATTTTGCTCAACTACGCACCACACATAAAAGCGTGTTTCAGTCAGGGGCATTAGCCGACCAAGATGCAAGGAGGAGTAACATAAATTGTCTGGCAGCCATGACTGGGTTCTCCTGCTTGTGTTGCATGGTGCAGAGTCCTAGTGCAAGAAATTGAGTAACCTGAAAGCAAGGATTTTGGCAGCATTCACCAAGTTAAACAAGGAGAACGTCTAGAAGATATACAGGAGATAACGAAGTCATCTGGAAACCGTGCTTAAAGCCAATGCTGATTTTATGAAGTAGATTTACTCTTTAGTATTTTTAGATTAATTTGTGTAATTCTGCTAAAAATATCTGCTAAAGTGAGATGTCAGTGTTATTTTCATTTTTATGCAATTGAACCGATAATTTTTCTATTGCACCATATATATATATATATATATATATATATATATATATATAAGGATATCTGTGACAAATTCTCCATCTTATGAACTTCCGAAGATCTGACCATATGACGATAATTCAGAGCAGCAGATATTTTTGGGAAGGTTTCACAGTCGCCCAATAATTTATTACTTCTACAACTCTCTCTCTCTCTCTCTCTCTATATATATATATATATATGTGTGTGTGTGTGTGTGTGTGTGTGTGTGTGTGTGATATTTATTGAAAGTTGAGGCGAAAGGGCAAAGTTTAATTGAAGAACTAAATTGTTCGATGTTTTCTTCTTTCGCCACGGCTTCATTGCTCATAGTAGTCGAGCTGCTATCAAACGGTGATTTATAATTAAAGAGAGCAAAATGTCATGGACGGGGGTAAAAAGAAGAAACACTCATTGCTAACTTCCTCCGCTGCATATTCAGGCTTTTAAGCCCAGCACATAGATGCACAAGTTTTTACTGACAGGACTAAGCGGCACCGTTTAAAAGTAGATTATCTCATTAAAGTACACATTCCACTCAATCATTTTTAAATGGAAAAAAGGTTGAGGCAAATAATTTTTGAATAATTTTTCTTGTACCAAATGACAAGCTTCAATGCAGGGTTTCTACATGTAGTACATATGAATTAAATTAAATAAACTGGTGTGGATATATGTATAAGTTGAAATGTTAAGGTTCTGGCTCACTTGATATCGATTCTGAACGATAAAGCGGAGGGCCGTGTTCGAATTCCAGCTAAAATCGTTCTATTACTTACGCGCAAATCATAACGAATAAATATCCAAAATGATGAGGCGTATCAGTGAAGTTTAGTTTACAGATGGAAAGTTTAAATTTCATATTTTCGTAAACAACATTTGCACAAGTTGCAAAATTTAACTTTACAGTCAAGTACAAGCCGACTAAAATTTAGTATTTTAGGTCTAACACACACATTTATTTATATTGCATGTATAATAATTTTTTCTACATACCTAGGGACAAAATCATAAATTATGAAAATGGATGCAGTATACATAAATTAACTTCATTGTTGTTTTATCTTTCTCTTTGTATTTCACATAGGAAACTCCTTTCGGAAAAAATGTAATTTATTCTATGATTCTAAACTTTGCAAACCTTTGATTAAATGCAGTACAGTTATCGCTATTCTAACCTAAATTACATCTACTGCAAGAAAAAACTTATTTTATTCAATGGATTCAAGGGCAATGCTTATTATGAATTGCTGAAATCTAGACCCTATGTGATTGTGCAAGGCTACAGTGAGCCACGTCAGACTTATTTGCGAACGAGAACAGGAAAAATGTTCGTGCGAATATAAGACAGGGTACTTTTAATCGCAGTATGTTAATGCTTCGGTTATTTGTCAACACCTATTAGATAATCCAAATTGTGTAGCAGGATATAGGAACGATTCATTCCCAGTTTTTTTGCAGAGCTCAGTTTGCTCAGCATTTGCGTCTTTGAGAAGCGGTTTACATTAAGTGACATCAACCGTTTCTATGCAGACAGGAAAAGCATTTTGTTCGTCCTCTGTCTTTTATTAATAAATTTGTATTTTAGTCATGGTTCCTTTTTTCTCCTTCTTGTATTTTCTTGTTCAATTAATATTTAACGACGTTGGTCGAAATGATCTTTAAGAAAGAAGAATGCTTTTCAGCGTTTTTAAATCTATCTACCTATCTATCTATCTATCTATAGAGAGAAAAAGAGAGAGATAGAGGAAGAGAGAAAGAGATGTAAAAACGTATTATATATATATATATATATATATATATATATGTGTGTGTGTGTGTGTGTGTGTGTATGTGTCTATGTGTGTGTGTGTGTGTGTGTTAAAATAACTCGAAATTATTAACCAGTGTAACATCAGTGTTATGCGCAATAGTGAGAATCAGCGTCTATTTTGCCCTATTAAACTTTAAAGTACTTTTATCAACTTGTAAATTCGATGGGGGCCCTGTATATTTATCGTCCCAACCAAGATGCAATTCCAAAAACAATACTAATGTTTGATCATTTTTAAAATAAATATTACTTTAAAAATAAACAATTCTTACTCTGTCATAGATAAGATAGATGAATAAGAGGAAACGATGGTAAGGAAGGAAATGACGACGAGAAAGTGTGGCTATGTGTCCTTGTTTATGAAAGTGTCTTAAAAAATCAAAAAAGTAAATTTTAAGGTCAAGCATAATATCTGATACTAAATTTGCAGTTCCACAGGTTTGAAGTGAAAGAAAAGAAACTGTCAGAGTAGAAGAGGGTGTTATATTTAACTATTTCAATGGTAAAAAGGTTGGACATAGATGCTAATCTAATAGCACGCGTAAATTTGTGTGGTCGGAGTACCAGGGGAAAAAAAGCTCGTCAGAGCTGTTGTCATGGAAATATTTGTAGAAAAGACAGAGGGAAGCCAAATCATGTCGTTGAGAATGTGACTGAAGTCGAGATGCCAAGTCAGGTTCGATTACATTTGCACATCTTTCTTTGTATTTTGCAAATCTAAAAAAACTGATTGGCACTTTAAATTGTTGACATTTTTATCTGAAATCGGACTTCTTTCTGCTTTCAACCCAAACATACAGAATCTATTTTAGCCTTCAACATTTTCAGACAATACTTTGTATCTGATATATCTTATTTTTTGTTGATACTTATAAAATTAAACAGAAATTATAAATTTGGCCATGACCTAGATATATACATTTTATTACTTCAAACTAACAAAGGCACTTTGCAGTAATAAAAATGCTTTTAAGTAGTTTACCACATCTTTTGTCTGTAAGTCTGCTTTTAAGAAAGTCCTTGTGATTGGCTAAAAATGAGGCTCCTTACAAAAAACAAAAGAACGGAGTGATTGTGACAGCAATGGCATCAAGAGTAGTTGTTTTGTCGATGGTATGTCATCGTCCTTGATCATTGCAAAATCTTTCTGCCTTTGGTGTTTTGGATCGTCATCTCTCAGCCTTTCAGTCGCTTAGCAACGCAATTCGGCCACAACTCATTCGATTGGTCGTTCATTTTTGTCGTCTATCTATCGCGTTCTGGATATTTTGTTCAAATCATTTGATTTTATTCTGGGTTGTAATAAATTTTTTAGAACCAATAAGGCTTGTTTATTTGCAGATTCGCTCATTCGATTGATTTTCTGAAAGTTTTTTCTTTTATCTTCCCACCGTGAATTTCTTTTGATTCTTTCTCAACGTATCATATTTTGTTCATTCTCACTGTGTCTTTTTTGTTCCTTCCTTGTCTTTTTACCCCATTTTCCCTCCATCTTTTCTTATTCTCTCTTTCCCCCTCTCTTCGTATTTTCTCTTTTACTCAATCTCTTCCTATTCTCTCTTTCTATTTCATTGTTTTTTTTTGTCTCATTTTCACTGGCTTTCTTTCACTTAATACAATTCCTGCTTTCTTTTTTATGAACACAAATTTTCTTTTGCTTGTTTTCTCTGTTGCTTTCTTTCATGATCTCCCGACATCTGTCCCATTTAATTTTTCAAAGCTTTTTTTTATCATTACCTGAAACTAATCAAGAAGCTGACCTGTCTATAAAGATTCTTTCACGACGTTCAACAACCTCTTGGGCATAAAAATTCTTAAACGGCATGTAATTTAATACATTTTCTGAGATATTTCGATTAAAATTAAACAATTTCATACCTCGTTTTTGTAGTCGCCTGCAGCTTTTGAAGGATTAGAAAGTTTCTATGCAATATGTAATCCAAAAGGTTATTTACAGTTGGTAAAAAAACACATTAATCAATTGTTTTCCTGATTTTCTTAGAACAACATTTGCTTAATATTTAGAGGGAAATATCTCGTAAAGCCTTTTAAGTTCGTTGAGATAATGAATATGCCTAATGCAAGATATGCCGATGATACATATTCCTTCTCAGGCACGGCTTTGAATTTAAAGTTGTTGTTTCTGACAAAGCTAAAATGTCCATTTTGTGCTATTATTTTATCCATTGAATGATGAGAGAAGAATTAGATTGAGGCCTTGCCCATATCTGGAGTAAACAAAAAATAATTTAACGGACGGAATTTACACTCCTTTCGTCGACTACATTTACATCACCATCATTAACAATTATGCCAACGCTTTTGATTAATTATAATAAATTTGCATGTGCTTATAATATTTTCCTGGCATTTATATGGCTGTAGTTTTAAGATTTGTGATTTTGCGAATATTGTGCTATTATTGTGCTAATAAATTATATTTTGATTGTACTTATAGACGCTAGTTAAACATTTTCTAACTCGATGTATTCTCATGTTAATTTAATGAGATTCGACATTTATAAAGGATAACATCATAGACTGTAGAAAGCAACTTTACCTTATTTAGGATTTCTTCTCTATATTAGAGATATTAATTAACACTACTAATGGCCGTAAAAATTTCAGAACCTTCCCATTTGAAATTCTTGATAAATTATAATTCTTAAGTTAATGAATAAATATGACTTATTTAAGTCTCTTGATATAGAATACCCGAAGAAAGATCTTTATTGCATTGTAAGATATTGGAACTTAACAACTTTAGTAAAATATTGCAATTACAATCTTAAGGAGTAATGCAGTCAATTTTTAAAGAAGTAATAGGGTGTAAATAAGAACATGAAACATTGACAAGATTTTTCCATGTAGAAAACATTGACAATTTTGAATCTTTTCACTAAAGCAGACACTTAACGCATACAGCGTTATTATATGGTCTTTCTTTGTTTACTTTTCTCTTTTATAATGTCATGTCTTTTTTTCACTCAATTCTCTTTTGTCTCTGTTGTTTATCACTTTCTTGTTTTTCTCTTTTCTTGTTTCACTCTTTTTTGTTTCTTTGTTTTCTTGTTAATTTCTTTTTTGTTTCTCTTTATTTTTCTCTTTACTTTTTATTGTTACTTATTTTTCTTTTTTTCTTTTTACTTTTTCTTTTGTCTTTTATTTCTCTTTTTTGTCCTTTCTTTTTCTATATTTTCTCTGTTATTTCTTTTTTTACTTTATTTTCTTTTGTCTTCTTTTCTTGTTTCTCTCTTTTCTTGTTTCTTTTTTTCTTGTTTTACTTCATTTTTCTCTTCACTTATTTCTTGTTATTTATTTTTTCTGTTTCTCTTTACTTTTTCCTTTCTTTTTCATTTCTTTTCCTTTTATTTTCTTATTTGTCTTCTCTTTTTCTCTTTTCTCTTGTCTTACTAAACTCTTACTTTTTCTCTTCAGTCTTTCCTCGCAGCCGCCACAGAATAGTCTATAATATATCTGAGAAACTGGCAGCACGTAACATGTGTGCTAAATAACCAAGGAAAATCAGAATTAAGATATTTCCATGTTCAGATAATGCTCAGAATATCAAAGGAATAGGAAGATGTACGAAACATCAATTCCCTTCTGAATGTGATGTGACGAAACATAGGAATATTAAAAAAAGAAACTTATTTATAAACATATTAAATACTCAAGAGTACGCTTTTCAGAACTTCTACATCTTTTATTCTAATTTTTTAATATCGTATTCGACTGTGTGAAGTGTAATGGATGTCGGCACGGATAGTGGAATTAGCTGAGCCAAGTTCAAATTCCAGTTTAATCTACTGCGCTAACTTTCGCTCTGATAAGTTTTTGAAAAGCATCAATCTATCTCGTCATCCCAGCTACGAGTAAATTTACTCTCAAGCCTAAGGTAACAATCTGAATTCAAATCCAGAAAGAAGACAAAAGAAAACAACTCCCCTCTTTCCCAAGAAGCCACGAAAATTCACAGAAAACAGAAGTAGAGAGTCATGAGCTTCTACACCCTGAAATGATATGGTATAAAAAATAAAGAACTGCAGTTGAGTTAAAAATATCTGACTCAATTTTCTTGTCCTCTCAATGCAGTTAGGAATTTGTTTGTTTTATTTATTAAAAAATTTAAATCTGTGGTTGTTTATTTCATAATTCCAGACTGGTACAGTTCACACATACCTTAACATTTTTGTTGATTCGTTTTTTGTATAAACATAATGACCACATGATATTTTACTCTGTCAAAATGACACTAGAGAAATGCAAGTTGCACATATAGCATCAGTAAAATCTTTTAAATCACTAAAGAAATAGATTCACGTAGAATGCCCACATTTTATTTTAATAATTGATAGAATTCTAAAAGAAATTGCAAAAGTAAACTTAGTTTCTTTAAAGTCATTATTATTGGGTAAAACTTTAATCAGTCTTCTAATTTTATGAAAATACACTGAAAGGGGAATTTCTTTTAGTGAACACAAGATTGCTTTGCCAAAAAGCAGTATGAAAGGAAATGGCGCAGACATCTTCTCTTTCTTTCTTCTCACTTTACCCACAGGTCTTACACACAAGTCATGATTACTTTCTCTTTTGTGGAACTTCTTTGTTCCCAGCTAACCACATGTTGTATTGTATACAACACAGCATGCAAATGACCTCAATAGATAATTGCAATTTAAGGTGTTTCCTTATAAGGAAACATTCGGCATTCATTGACCGAGCAGCTTGAGCTACTGTTAATAAAAATCTATAAAATTGTTCTCTTAAAACAATTTTTCAGGAAAATCGTTTTCTCGAGTTCAGAAGTTGTTGTCGCTTTTTCCAGTACTGTAGAGAGGGGTCCTTTCTAACCTTTTATTTTATGTAATGTAGAATGTCAACATATTCATTTTGTTATTATTTTCTTTTCGAGTTACATGTGATATCCATTTCAGTTGTAGCGCCATCACTCAAATTTCGAAGTAATAAGGAGGTCAGAATATATACCTTTAGATCTATCTCTGTTTATATCCTTCCTATTTTGATTTGCTCTGGTTATAAATTTTTTGCTATTTTCTCTCTCTCTCATGTATAAAGCCTTTGTTATTCTCTCTCTCTCTCTCTCTCTCTCTCTCTCATATATATATATATATATATATATATAGTTTTAAGTTAGGCTATATTTTTGGGTACGAGTGCTCAATATCAGAATAAGAACGTAAAGATGTGGATACCAACAGCCATTCAGTAGCGACAGTGCGTTTCATGCTTGAACGCCATGTGCGCTTTTTTTGATTAAACTATATATGCTGACAAAGAAATGACGCATTATGTGTAGCAAGATCTATGTATTCGTTTAACGGTTATTGTGTAGACGATGGAGGTTATGTTTCGAATTATTCTAGAGGTTATTGAGCAGGAAGAATTGTGAATCCAAATGCGGTTATTTTTATAGTGTTGCTTACAGGTTTTAGGTCTATTGTTGTAGGTTGGTGTCGTTTTCCTTATTTTACATGATTTTTTTGTATTTGTATTTAATGCTACATATCTGATAGGGGATAGAAAGTGTGACGCTGATATTCGAAAACGCATTAGTACGGATGAGGACGAATTTCAGAAGCTAAGCAGAGCATTGAGAGACACGGATATTTCGTTGGAAACAAAGAAAAGAATACTGGACTGTTATGTGATATATGTCCTATATGGCAGCGAAAGCTGGATGATCTCCTCAAAGGTGAGAAAGAGACTCGAAACAACAGAAATATGATTATACAGAAGAATGCTAAGGATACCATGGAACTAACTTGTGAGCAACGACAAGGTTTCGGAGACGATGCAAACGAAAAAGAATCTTTTATTTAACATAAAGAAGAAAGAGTTTAGCTTTCTGGTTACGTAATGGGATACGTAATGAGAAAGAAATGTTGCATTTTGTTTCTTTTCTCATTACGTATCCCATTGAATGCTGGACAATATCATCGAAAATGAGGACAAAACTGGAAGCGGCCGAAATGTGGTTCTACAGAAGGATGCTACGGATATCGTGGACTGAGCATACAAGCAACGACGAGCTGTTGGAAAGAATGGCAACAAAAAGGAAGTTGATGCTGAGCATCAGGAAGAGACAACTGAAGTTCCTGGGACATGCAATGAGGAAGGAGAGCCTGGAGAACCTGATACTGACTGGTCAGATAGAAGGAAGGAGAGACAGAGGAAGGCAGCGGATAACATATTTGCAGGGACTGATCAGGTGGATGACGGAACGGGGGTTGCCAGGAGCAACAGGAGCAAAGCTACTAAGAGCCACAAGGGATACGTGGAGAGCCATGATTGCCTACGTCCTGAAGGGACAGGGCACATAGAAGAAGAAGAAGAAGAATGAGAAAAGAGGGTTTTGAGACTATTGAGACTAATACTAATAGAACGGATAGAGTAAAAGATATACAGGGGAAAGCAGTGCGTGACATAACTGATAGGCTCGAATAGATTGATAGCGGAGCGGGTTTTGGAAAAATACCAGGGAGAAAAATGGTGATAGGGCAAGTGGAAGTCCATGATCGTCTACGTCCTGAAGGAACATATGGCATAAAGAAAGTATGTTTAGAAAGCATTGTGCTGTTCTCTTATTTACGGATTGTGAAAGATGTTTTCTTTGCGTAGCTTCTGTTTTCAGAATTCCTTAGTGGCTCGAATGTATATTTTTCTTTATTATCTGCATTCAACCCATAAAGCCCCATTGACCAATATATATAAATAGCAGAGCTGAAAAAAAAACCACGTGGCCTAAACATTGCCTTCAAACATGAAACAGACTGTCACCGTTAGGTTGTGACCTCAATGTCCGCTTTTATATATATATATATATATATATATATATATATATATATATATTGACGTAAATTAATTAATGTACATCTGATGGTGCACCTACATATACTATTATTATTCATGTGTTAATAAAACAGAGCCCAATATATGAACAGAGCTGTATTATATATATATATATATATATATATATATATATATATTATCCTACGTTTATGGCATGAACCAGTTCTATCGAGATTATGTTATATATATATATATATATAAAACACATAATCTCGATAGAACTAGTTCCTCATGGCTAACTGAACGACTGTTGCAGAATCGGTTCGGTTAACTTCAAAAACTTTTAGCCTTTGTTTTCAAGTTAAAATGTATTGAATGTTAACATATAAGTAAAAATATATTGAATAACATTTGATTTTATAAACATTTTACCTTTTCATATCGCATTTAGAATAGATACTACTAAGAAATAAACAAATATTTTTAGACACACATTCACACACACACAGATTTACAAATGGTAGAATACATATTTATCTTGAAAACATACATGTGTATGTACTCGTAAGTTACATGAAATTCTTACAAGTGTCAAACGTCACTTACACATAAACCTGATCTTATAAAATATAGAATTGAATCCTTTACATATGTAGACTCCTCTACTTGTGCGACACTTAACTTTACTCCAGTCTTTTTTCTTGCCGTTAATATTAAAATACTTTTACTCTCCGCGCATGCGCGTCCAGTCTTTTGAAATAAAAGTAAAAAACATTTTTGTCTTTGCTCTGCTTCACCCTTGCAGCAGATATTAATGACGTCAATAAAATTTTCAATGACCCTAAAATACTTATTGATATGTCTCTTGTTAATTTTCATTTCCTATCGTAAATTTTCAATAATTTCTCTAGAAACAAAGAAACGATGTTGACAACTAGATCCGTCTCTTTCCTCAGACAGGGGTATCAGATAAAATAGGAAAATTAAAAACATATACGAATAAGCTTGTGAAACACGCAAATCCATCTCTTCTCACCGCAGATATAGGTTAAATAGGAGGGTATATTTGGAGTCTTCTCCTCGATTCTGATTTGGTATATGTTATATAAAAGTGACCCAGAGAGGGATAAAATTAGTGAAAAACTAACAGGTAGGTTTTCTATTAAGATATGAATCTTAGAATGCGGTAGAAATGTTTTACATTCTGCTTTTTATGTGCTAAGTTAGTTCATGATATAGGCGAACATGGGTCTCCATAAATTCATTCCTTTAAGTAATTATAATACGTAACCATCCATTTTTTTCAATGATTTGCTATCAATCCACACTAGTTCGTTAATAAATTACTTGCTTTTCCTTTTGTTTCTTTTACCATCACTATATCCAGATATGCGTTGTGATGTAGCAGATATCAGATCGGAACGAGAAATCGGAGAACCGAGTTCGAATTCCAATTGAATTCGTTGAATTCACTTATGCGCTAATACCCTTAAGAAAAGTATGAATCCTTCAATTCTCCCTTCAACTACGGGTTAAATAGTAGGACAGATTAACCTTGTTTATTAACAAGTGTACCGCAGAAAGAAATGGCAACCTACTGCGGGACAATTTTCTACCTAGTCAGTCATGTCTGTTTCGAGACATGATCGTCCATGCGTGTATCACGTATGGCACTCAACTGACTGATATCCAGATAGTGTTAAATCCTCTAAGCATTCTTTCTTCATTATGTGTCCCAGAAATTTCTGATGTCTCTGTATACAAAATATCTTTATTGTGACTATTTTCGTTAACACTTTTCGTTGCTTACATGTATTTATAAAATTCGTCAGTAGAATCACAAGTCTCTGCAACTTTCAGAAAATTCTCCAGAATTCACTGCCATATTTCCTATGTCTTAAGACTGCAAGGCGTCTCTCCATATTTTTATGCACCCTAGGATTTCCATGTTATATTTACGGTCATCTTTTACTACACTACACAAATAGTAAAGTTTCTGAACTTGTTAGATTTTGATATCCTCACTATGCAGATAATACCTTTCTTTTCACTTACGATCATGCATTTTCTTATTTATCAATCTTTTATACTTGCTTCCAATTATTAATTTGTCAAACAGATCTGTTTATTTTCAAATTTCTAATAGTCAACCAGCAAAAGTAATCTTCTAGACAGTTATTATATTCTTTTATTTAATACTTAGACATTTCGCTACCCGAAATTCTACACATTATCAAAGTGTGGCTCTCATGAAACTTATTATTATGTATTTATCACTTGCTTACTGATAATCCAACGAAAATCTTGCTATTACAAATTCATCATGTTGGATATAAAACATTACTTGTCTCTCCTCAACGAAAGTACATATTTCTTAATAAAATAGTGAGTTGTGGTGCAATGGATATCAGCTCGGAATGAGAAATCGGAAAGCCGAGTTCGAATTCTAAATGAATTCATTGCATTCACTTCACGCAAATACCTTTAGGAAAGCTATAGATTCATCTCTTCTCCCTTCAGATATTGGTTGAATTGCAAGAAAAATTGGGTTCTATAGCCTTGGTTGGTAACCAGTCTACTGCAGAAATGAATGGTAACCCACTGCTTGAAAATGTTCTGCCTAGTCAGTAATGGAACGAAAGAGACATGATCGCCCAAGCGTGTATCACGTATGGCACTTAACTGACTGACTGAATATAAAGGTGCTACAGAAGATACGGCGCAAAATTTTATTTCAGCAGTTTGAAGTGTTTTTAAAACATATTAAAATAATCTGGAAATTTTATTGGGAACATATAAATAAAAATGAACGTAAATTAGATATCTAATAAAATTAAGTACAGTATTAACTACTACAATAAAAATGTGGCAGTAATCTCAAGAGGTATTGAAATAGCTAAACAAAGTTTTATGATACGAAGGGGACCAACTAATCCCCATTATAAACGCTTGCTCAGGCACACTTGTGTTGGTTCAGCACCCACAGTATCTACCTTCGGTTTATACTGCAACTATACTGAGAGCGCGATATCTAGCGTGAACAACTGTCTGGCCAGAACACTGAAACCTTCGGTCACAACCACTGACGACTCCTCAAAGTGAGCCGTCTACCCAATTTTCATTACAAGGCTTGGATCAATTCGTGGTATGGTTTTCAAGCACTTTACGAAGATGCCGCACGCTGAGATCTACTTCTCCAGATCGATAACTTCAAGAAGTCAAATCGAGCAATGGGAAATTCGAATCCAGGCTTCATGGTCAGAAGGCGAACGTTCTAACCACTCGGCTACACACACACACACACACACACACACACACACACACACACACACACACACACACACACACATATATATATATATAAATGCCGAAATTTGCATTTCGTTGAATACCTATTTCAACGAGAAGAATCTCGCTTCATCAGCAACGATCAAAAACAAGAATTCTTTAATTCAAATATGGTACAAACACACCCACACCCCACCACACACATATATATATATAGAGAGAGAGAGAGAGAGAGAAAGAAAGAGAGACATATTTGGAAAAATGCGAGCATGAAAAGTAATATTCTTAAACCTGAGAAAGAACAGGACAAGTCATTAAACCTGGAAAAGAACAGGACAATATATGCTAGTGAAGTAAAAATAAGAAATTTCTTACTTAAAATATTGCATTTGAATTTTTAGCGGAAATATTTTAAGTAAGAAATTTCGTATGTTTTGTTATTAAACCTTTACAAGGTTTAATAACATGTTCTGTTCTTTTCCAGGTTTAACATAATCTTAAGAATATTACTTTTTTGCGCGAATTTTGCCATGTAATCAATGATTTTTTCCCGGCATTGTTATTAATTTAATAAAAATTTAATGCTGAAAATCGCATTAAAAATATGAAAAAAAAAAGATATGGAATTGATTAAAAAACAATAAAAAATCTTATTTATAATTAATCAGATTAATAAATCTGATAAAATGATAAGTTGTAAGCAAAGTTTGATGAGGAAAAATGATAAAAGATATTATTAGAATTTAAATGTTAAAAACCGCATGTAAAAGTATTACTTAGCAAAAAAATTACAAAGAAAAAGATTTATTATTAGAAGCGTTATTCACCCACTCACTTATGTACTTATGTAGTTAGTCTCTCTTTTCGTACTTCACATATTTTGATGCAAGTTTCTTTTTATACCGAACCAAAATTCAATTTTTTTTTTCAAAATGAAGCTAAGGTGGTGTTCTATATAACTCTGTAAACAGTTTGAAATTTGTTTGAGAACTGAATTAGTGGTGAAGATTGAAATGTGCCTAATTCACTCAATTTAACAGATACATTTAACAACATTACACAAGAATATCTTGAAATATGCAAGAGTAGTTTTATTTAATAAAATCACCATTGGTTTCAACCTTGACTTTCAGAACAAGAAATATATTTGTCAACACTTCTGAGATGCGGTATTATCTACATTGTTCGGACTGTTGTCCTTATCTTTATTGTCATATTCACGACGTTTCGACCTTTGTACACACCGGTCTTCTTCAGGTCATTAAAATTTCAAACCTAAATTTTATTTTTGATGATTTTGTTCTCGTTTCATGAGCTGTGCTACTTTCATGTCTTAGTTATCGCTCTTTAACCCAATTCTCAAAGAATTGTGACTTCAATATCTGGCTACAACAATGGCGAAGAAATAACATAGAGAGATGAGTTAAAGGGTGGCAACTAAGATATCCGGAGTAGCATGGTTCATGAAACGAGAGCAATATACACCAAAGATTGAAATAAATGGGTCGGTTCGAAGTTTCAATCACCTGAAGGAGGCCGGAGGTTATAACGACAGAAACGTTGTGAATATGTCAATAAAGTTGAAGACAACATTCTGAACAGTGCAAATAAAGAAATGTAGAATGCTTTCAAAATAGTCTGCTTAAGTTTAGGGGTACTTTTATTATGTCCACTTTTTGTTTTACTTTTTCTTTTTGTTATTATGTGAAAGCTTTCCACTAACTTTTCGATACGTTCTCTCTTTTCAAATGTCTCCGTTAATTCGAGTTTTCGGTGTGTGACATTTCGAGCAATTTTATGAACGTTTTCTACAATTCCAGATTGCGAAGATTTGATTTTGAAGACTATTTTGAAAACACCAGTTTAAAAGTAGAAGGGCGTGGTTAGTGGGAAATGGTTGAGATGATCAATTTTCGAGATCAAAAGAATTCAAACGAGACAAAAGCGCTTCCAGGCTGGGCATTAACTTCAGGCGATTAGTGAAAAATCGCTGTCTTTGACGTGGAAGAAGAATTCTTTTCCTCTTTGAAGTGTCGATCGCCATATCTTTATTCTTTACTCATGCAATTTTGAAACAGTTGCTGCTGTTTTTTCCTTTCTTTTTCTTTTTCGTTGCATTTTTTTCTATTTCCCTCTTCTTTATTTTCCTCCTTTTTGATTCTTCTGTACCCCCAACTGCCAGTCTTCTTCCACCTCGCCTCTTTTCTCTTATCATCTCCTACTACTATTTTCTCCTCATCGCCTCCTATTACTCTTTTCTCCTCATTGCCTTCTTCTACTCTGATCTTCTCCACGCCTCCTCCTTTTTTTTATCTTCTCCTGGTCTCCTCTCATTTCTTAAAACCTCCTCGCTTATTACTTTTTTTCCCTTCATCGCCTTCTTCTTCTCTTATCTCATATCTCCTCGTCGCCTCTTTTTTCACTAATCTCTTTCTTCTTCTTTTATCTCCTCCTTTTCTTGTATCCTCCTCGCCTCCCTTTTCTTCTCCCATCTATCTTCGCTTATCTCCTCCTAATCTTCTCTAATCTTCTAACCTCTTTCTTCTCTTATCTCCTCCTCGCCTCTTTTTTTACTAATCTCTTCTTTCTTCTTCCAACTTCCCTTCCTTTTCTTAGCTCCTCCTCGCCTCTTACTTTTCTTATCTCCTCCTCACCTCTTTCTTCTCTTATCTCCTCCTCGACTCTTACTTTTCTTATCTCCGCCTCGCTTCTTTCTTCTTTTATCTCCTCGTCATCTCCTTCTTCTCCTATCTCCTCCTCTAATTTCTTATCTCCTCCTCGCCTCTTTCTTCTCTTATCACCTCTTCACCTTCTTCTTCTTTTATCTCCGCCTTACTTTTTTCTTCTTTTATGTCCTCCTCACCTTTTTCTCTTCTTATCTCTTTTCTTTACTTCACCTTCTTTTTAACACTTCCTCGCCTGTTTTTCTCTTATATTTTCCTCGCCTGTTTCTCTTCTTATCTCTTCTCTCCTCCTTGCCTGTTTTTTCTCTTATCTCTTCGCCTCTTTCTTATCTTATATCCTCCTTGCTTCTTTCTTCTCTTTGCTTCTCTTCGTCTCTTTCTTCTCTATCTTATGTACCTTCTTCTCTTCCCCTCCTTCTAATCTTCATTTCCTTCTTTTGAAATTATATTAAAACAATATAGTAACATTTAACAGACGAACAAGGAAATTTTTTCAGGTCACTGCATATTACATTTTCTTATAGCTACAGTTACCTCAGCTAAAACAAATACAAATATTATACACTAGAATTGTTTGTAACAAACTGGCACGTGTTGAAATCCTCACAATATTTAGCATTGGTCAAGTTATCGCTAACATTTTTGTCGAGATTTATAAACACTACCTACATTTTTTAAGATTTACAGTGCTACTACTGTGTATTATATTTTACTAGAATTAAATATGTATATAAACTTAAAGAAAAGAAATAAAAAAATAAAAAAAGAAACATTATTGTATATTTACTAAATAAGTATTTATTGTAATCATTAAATTGTTTTTTTAAATAGTGGGAGTATTTTCTATGGTAAATAATAAAACTTTATTCCCTCCCACAATTAAATGATAATTTGTTGAACTAAACTAGACGTCCTAGTAAAACCAACAGTACTTTGTATCTCCTTACCCGTTTGCGTTTCTCTTCAAAACTGGTTTCGATCGGTCATTTATGGTTATTTTAAAGTGCGTGACGGACGGGTTAAAGGAAGTTCCACAATTTTATATATAGATATATGTAAACTATAAACCTGTAGTTTAAAAATTAAAAGAAAAAGGACATTCTTTTACACAACAAATGTTTATTTTTCAACGTTATCTCCTTGTCTCTCAGTCATGAATGTTAATAACATATATTGGAACTTATATTTAAACATTCAGCTAATATCTACACGTTAATCTTATTGATTCATTATTATTCCGATTCTGTTGAATCATCATCAACAATTCTAATTTTTCATTCTGTTTCCGTCTTTATTTTTTCTCTTTTTCAATTTCTCTTTTATATTGTTTTTCCAAACATTTGTTTTTCTTTTTATATCTATTCGTTCGTTTTTCCTGAGATCTTTATCTTATACGTTTCCTCTTATATCTCTTATTTTGCCTTATAGTTGACTCGTAACCTCCTTATTTTTAAGCCTCTTAATTGCATTTAAATTCCCATTAGCTTGTTCATTTGCTTGTGCTCTTGTATAATGTTCTTTTCTCTTTTTCTTATCATCTTGATTTGTCAGTGATTAAATTTGTCCTGGGTCACTGTAAATAACTCTCGGTAATAATAACTTCATTTTTCGGCAAAGTAAAATAATCTACGTTTAATCATTTTTTACGTCTAAGTTTTTATTAAATGCTAAACGTCACAAAGCATACAACTCAATTTCTATCTCGTTACATCACTTTTAAGTGTTTAATCGATTGCGTCAGTCGATTTGTTGACGCTGTATTAGCACACAATTCATTCTTTCTCTTTTCTTTTCAATAATCACTTCGACGCGTATCAAACGTAATTGCACAAAGCGGTGCTATTTCAATTGTGGATAAGTCGAACGGAAGGAAAAATTGAGTGCTCCTGTTATACAGTAATGGCGAGTAAGATATCTCCATAGTTTGTCTCAAATGTAATCAGTTAACCCCGTCCTCCTTTGCCTGACTAAATCTAAACAAGGAATTAGCTATAAGCAACCATCATGAATCGAAAATGAGCAAACTATTTTCGCAGGGATGTGTGGAAAGAGGTTATGAAGAAATGGCCTTGTGACTGACTTAAGATTACTAAATATATACTGAACGTTCATTCTAATAAAAAGTTGCCGATTATGATTTATATGGGCTTCTATCTTCTTATTTATTGCATTACACTTTTTTTTTTTTTTTCATCGGATTCATCTTTGGGTCTTCTATTTTTGAAGCTCGTTATAAAAACATCTCGTTAGCAAACGGAAGATTATTTTAATTTCCTCCGTTTGCGTCAAATTAATCAAGCAACCAAGTACATTAACAGCATGAGTTTAAGCGTGTTACTAGATTGGAAACTAGGTCTTTACGTTTTACTGTTGAACTAGCAAGGTGAAACTCTTTCTTCTAACAGTTTTTTCTCGAACTTCTCAAATGGGCTATCTTCTGTCTTCTTGAATTCTGAATTTCTTTATTGTCTTTTCCTCATTAAAGTATTTTTCTTATATTTCACTACCTGTGACCCTCTGCATTCCTCCGCAGCTAATATTGAGCAAACACTAGCAGCACAAATAGCATTCAGGTAAAATAAACAAAAACACTAAACTGACACACATAGTGTCCTACTCTGAGACATAACTCGCAATAGGAAACACTATTGGGGACTTTTAATTAATGCTATTTTAAAAAAACATTAACTTAAATTTCAACTTGTATCATCGATTTTTTCTTGATTTGATAACCCATCGCCAAAAACTAATTAGGTTTTAGAGGTCTTTTTTCTGAATTATTTTCTTGTAAAGTAAAAGATAATAAAGATGAGAGATAATAATCGACTAAACGATCAGTGAAAAATACTTTTTTAAAAATTTCCCAAAAGACGCCTTTTCTATTATTTTTGTTGGTTTTATATAACATTCAAATAAATTTAAACTTGCTGTTAACACCACCATGAATACTATTTGTATTTACACATTTTTAGAACAAAGAAAACATACACAAAATGAATGAAATATACATACGCACTTATGAGATTTAAAATAAATACACGCCCTGAAACAAGCACTATCATCACTGTCAATAGTCTAATGCTGTATATATTTTCGTCTCCATTTAATTTTTCTTCCTGTGTCATTATTCCCACATCTTCTGGGTTTCACCTTTGGCTTCTAAACGCCCGCCACATTTCCTTAACTAAATAAAACCTGTGAATGCCAGGTAAAAATATCCAAGCTAAGTGTACGCCTTTCCGCTAACGTGGGATTTAAATTTTTATTCGAATATAAGCAGATCTGAGAAAGTTTGATGTGGAAGTCTCTCAATGAAAACGAAAATTAGGCATCAAAACCTGTTTCTGCACTGTTCACCTCCATCCCCACCTCAACCTTTATTCCTGTCAACTAGTCTCGATATTTCTCAGTAGTATAGCGGAGTACTGCATATTTATTTTCATGTATCTAGTTGGTTAGGTATATTTTGATGCACGCATCGTAAATCAAACTGGCTGACGTGAGTTTTATTACAGACACAAATTGCCATAAACCCGTATATCAATTTTCTGAAGATTTCGGTATATAAATATTCTTAATTATTAGGATAAATCTTTTTAGGAGAATTTAATGAACTATTGACAATTATAAATACATTTATTTGGGGAAGTTTATTCAAATTTTTCTTTTTAACAATTTCAACCTATAAACCACTTCAGTCTGGGATGTTTATCAGCTTCATATTTGTTTCAGTATTAGTAATAAGTATTATTTTTACTTTATTTACTCATTTACTTTATTTAGATAAAGCACTGTAAATAATTATTTTATTAGTATTAATCTTAAGTTAAGCTTCTGAAATGTCACTAGGTTATGTTGGAGGTAACGGATCTGAAATCCCTTCGGAAGTGCGACATTGCATGATTCATAGTAACCCTGGTTGCAATGTGTATCTAGTTGTATGGGAAAAGAAAGGGCTTACATTTTGGCCTAGGAGTGCATAGAGTAACCCATTTTTTTGGCCGGGATTATGAACTGGCTTAAAATCAACCGAATATAAAACTACCTAAAGTAAATTTAGGGTATTTAACTGGGCTTTTTTGAAGCCAATAGACATTACTTCTAATCACACCATGGGCTTTTCCTTTTTTCCTCTGCTCTTCATGTCTATCTGTCGTTGAAATATGGCTTATGTAAAGTTGATATGAAAAGAAATTAAAAATTGAAGTAGATTCTAAGGAAATTTAATAATACCAGTTTTCAATATTTTATTTAATAAAAATAAATATCCAATAACATGGACATAGAATATAGGTTACAGAAAAATAAAATGAAAACATCCTTTTCCTACTATGGTCTTTTAAATAACAACAATATTCCAGTCATAATCGTGAATTTTTTTTTTCATCATATCACCCCGAGCAAGGTAGTAACGCCACTGATTAGCAGGGGGCTACGTAAGAGTGAAAAGATTGGAAAAGAGAAAGCCAGAAACCACATCCTAAACAGGAAACAAGGGATGAGCCTCTTCACCTGTTCAGTAGACATGGGTGGAGTGTAAACCGGGCGATATTTTAGTCTATCTACTCCAATTAAATTTGGTAAAATTGAGATGTGAAAAGTTCATTCATAGTGTAAGATTATTTTATTTGTCTGTCGAGGAACTTTTACTAACGGCCACTATATAACGTTGCCAACAAGGGGTAGAAAAGAAGACACAAACTATCTATTTCTGTAAAATTATGAAGTGTCTCGTTTCCGCTTCGGGGATTTCCTAATCCTTAGTTCACTATGTCCCATTGTGCACAACACAGCATGCAAATACTTTAAGCTGACATCTACTTCTGTACTGTGACCCTTCAGAACGTTGCGATCATGGCTCTCCACAATTTCCTGTCATTTGTGGCTCTTAATAAATTTAACCACATTGTTATCTCCCCTAAAACTTGTTCCACAGTCCATTTAATCAAACTCGCTATATAGTTATGTGTTGTTTTCAGCTGCCCCACCCGCATTTAATTTGTCCTGTATCAAAATTATCAAACTCTCTTTCCTGATTATCTGCTCTAGAAATTTCAACGCTCTCTCCTTAATGTTAAGTGTAAATGTCCGTTTTGTTTCTATTTTCTTTAAAACTTCGTCGTTCCTGATGCTTTCAGTCCATAGTATTCCCATTGTCTGCCTGTAGATCCACATTTTTGTTGCTTCAAGTCTTTTCATCTTAGAGGGTATGGTCTAGTATTCCCTACCGTATAGGGAGATTGATATAACATCACAATTCAGTACTCTTATCTTTGATAATTACTAAACCAAAAAACAATTTTCTCTAATGTACACCTTTCAATATGTTCAGGAAATATTTGCACATACCGTGCATATGAATTAGGACATTTCAATATACAACTTTTCTTTTACTTTTTTTATATCGTTTCTGTTATGATACAATATTGTACGTTATTTCCTTTTCTACCTCCTGATTAAAATAACATCCCCTACATCCTAACACAAAACAACAGTTTTCAACAGACGGTAGATCACAGCAAATGATATTTCCACTAAAAATAGTAAACCCGCAAATTTCAATATATGAAAATGTACACGACATAAATATTCTTTTTGTATGTACCGTGTCCTTTCAAAACGTAGGCGATCATAGATTTCCATTTGCCCCTACACCTTGTCGCTCTTAATACTTTTGTCTCGATGTATCTTTCTCGAACGCAGCTTTGCCATCCACCTGGTCAAGCTAATCAAGCGCCGCTTTCTCGTCTCTCTCTCTTTTTATCTATCCTTCCTATGAGTATAAGGTTCACCAAGCACTCCTTTCTCATTACGCGTTCCGAAGTATAAGTTTCATTTTCGTTTGCATACTCTCCCAAACCTCGTTGTTGCTCACATGTTCGGTCCATGGTATACGCAGCGTCTCTTTGTAAAATCACTTTTCAGTTGCTTCGAGTCCCTCCTTCATTTTTGAGAAGATTGTCCGGCATTTGTTGCCATATAGGAGGACAAATAACACATAAAAGTCCAGTACTCTTTTCTTTGTCTCCATGGCAATCTGCCTTCGGATCTCCGTGTCGAACTTTCAATCCTCTGTCAGAATGCTTCTCGGCTATATAAAGTTTTTTGCCTGTTTGATTTTAGTGTCCCAGACTTCTAGTTGGCTATTTGGGGACCTCTTTTTACTGACAACTATGCATTCGGTTTACTTGGAATTTATGTTCAGCTCTTTCTCCTCACTTTCTCTTGTTACCTTCTGTAGAAGGTTCTGTATTTTTCTTTCCGTGTCTGCTATCAGCACTGTATTATCTGCGTTTTCGTATATGGGCTGAATTCATTTTTGTTCACATGCAGTCGGTTTGCTGTCACTACAGATTCTTGAGAACTTTAATGTCTTTCCCGGATATGACGAGGTTGTCAAGCATTTCTAACAAGTTTTTGTGGCGTACTTTGTCGAATACCTTTCCGTAATCTATGAAACACGGGTATATGTTCTTGTATTGCTCTTTGTGATAACATTCTGAGTATGCATGTCGTGTTCCTTGTTTCCGTGCTTTTGACGAAACTGCACTGTTGTTGTCCTACCTCTGGTTTGATTCTGCTGCGCGCTCTGTTCATCAGAATTCAAAATATAAATGCAAATAAATATATAGATATAAAAATGGTGTCTAATGCAAGCCACTGGTTAACAAGAAATGGTGAATGGGTTTGATGTTTGCTAACTGTACTTAATAGCAGTTTTGTTTCATTAATTTTCGAATATATATATAAAGCGGTTCTTGTTGTAGAGCGGGATTTCGGAAGCCATTGTAGAAATTATTAATTTCTCTTTGCTTCCTTATAATCGAGGAACCTTAAAAAAAGTTATATTTATCTCGCTTTCTCTCTCTCTCTAAATAAATAAATAAAATTTCATTCTCTTTTGTCTACACTATGAGTTTCACGGAAATGACATACACTCCTCAGGAGATATCGCTGTAAAATTTTTACACTTAAATGTCGTGACGAGAACTTTCTCTTCTCTTTTTCGTTTTCCATCATTCTGTATCGAGCATTATAATGAAAGACTGCTTTCTTTAAAAACTTTGTTCTCTAGAAATATCTTATTCGACGTTTTTATTTTTTTGTCAAATGCACGTTTTGTCATTATCGATGTATGCTTATATACGTGAAGGCGATGGAAAGTTCTCGGTCCTGTTTATTTCCAAAAAACATGGCTAAATAACAACATTTTGAAATTTTAAAGAGAAGTCCCCTATCGGTCGGGTCGGGTTGAGAAATCTTTAACACCCTAGTATATATTTATATGAGTGTGTTTGCACGTCTACAGTGTGATACTAGTTGTATATTTTGAGGTTATATATTGCTAATAAATAAACTGAAATTATTTAGCACATTCTTCATTTACGCATAGATAGGTTCGTACATTCTTGTGTTCAGATTCTAAAAAATCGCCTACATGCATGGTGACCCTGTTATTTACACATCATATAGGCAAGCGCGTACGTCATACACACGCGCAATTATTTGCACATAAACTGAAGCGTTATCAAGCGAGCGTCTCCTGATGGCCGAGACGTGATCGCATCATGGCAGCCATTAAGTCAATGGCCCCAGTCTTTGATCTTTACTCGTTGCAAAAGCCCACTAGTTTCCGCTTCCGGTAAAATCGATAAGGTTCCGGTTGAGTTGAGTAGTCATTTCGCCCACGAAGTTAAATATAAAGATCGAAAGATAAGGAAAAAGAAATAACGAATGAGAGTGAGAAAATGAGGGAGACATAGAAAGACAGCGAGAATGCATTAATTCATATAGAGCCAGAAAACAAAAGGAAATAAGAAACAGAGAGATATTGGGCAAAAGCTGCACATTTAAAGTAGAACATTTAAAAATTTGTTTCTCATTTATGCCATTGTTTTATACACATGAGCATAAAATATTTATCTTATATATATATATATATATATATATATATATATATATATATATATATATATAGGTGCTCTGGGTCAAGCAGTTAGAACGTTCATTAACCAACCATGAGATCCAGTTTCGATTCTGACTATGACTCCTCGAATTATTAGGATATTATCGGGCCTGGGAAGCAATCGTTTAGTAAGTGCCTAAGAACATATTACGTATTCACTTAAGCCTTGTGAGTGAAATTGGGTAGCCGGAACAGTTCGGAGCCCATCTATAATTACGCGCACTGTCAAAAATTGTAAGGTCTGAACAGCATAGTTGCAGTTTAAACGACAATGTGTGTGTGTGAGATTGTGTGTTACATACACAGTTACATATTAGATTATATTATTTTTTAAAACCCATACATATATATCTGTATATAAAGATATATTAAAATAAAAAAATACAGGTATATATATAATAGGCGCGATGGGTAAATTATTGCAATTTTACATTTTAAATTTTGCGCATGCTCGGCTTTTGTTTCATTTTGTCGAGTACACAGTATATTAGGGCCAGTTGGTCTCTGTCTGTGAAAAAAGAGCATCAAGTTGCAATTAATTTCACTCGAAATATAGAAACAGCATGTTGTACTGCTTGGCATTCGTGCTGAAATCTCCAATGCGAATATTTCAGAGTTTTGGGGTGTTGGTCTGAGGTTAGTGCAGAGGATTCCGAAAGACCTGAATGAGTCTAATGGTGATTACAAAGGTACGGCAGCTTGAAAAAGGCACTGGTGTGGGCTTCAGAATCAATACGGAGGCTCACGTCAAGTGCCTGGGAAAGGTAGTGTTGCCTTACGCCAAGAATGGGACTTTTGCAGGCCCATATGTTTTTTGGAACATCCACGTTGTAGCACCGGATATTTTCTAGCAGTCATTCATTTAAGTACCAACTAGACATTACTTAACCTTGGTGATCATGCGAGAACTGGCATTTCAACTTGATACAACATCTCCTGTAACTCTCTGGACGGTCTCCTTGTTTAAGTTGGTGAATGCTGCTATAATTTTTGTCTTTAGTCTATCTTTGGTGTTAAAAGAACTTTTCTTTTGTCTCTCGCGTGGGTTGCTATTTGAGACTTAGGTGGTTAGATGTAAAGTATGATATATTTGCAGCAATTGTTTGACACCCATGACTGGGTTCTCCTGTTGTGTGGCATAGTGCAAAGTTCTGTTGTGTCAGTAAATTATTATTTTTCTCCAAACATTCTTACAATCTAAAGTTATTTTATGATTCTAGATAAACGGTAAAAAACAATCAATCAGTGTTAAGCGATTAAAATTTACTCTCATGCTGAACATTACAGCTAAAGTGTTAGGTGTCTTTAAGGCAAATATGGTGCGGTATAGTATGTGGTCTACGAAATTCTGTCATTGGCATACTATGTAGCCCCTATTAAAAGGCATATTATAAGGAAGTATTATAACTGTCTGGTAAGGGTTATGGAAAATAATTTCAGTAAATAGCAGAATACTTTATATCGGTAAATATACTCTTACTGAGGTAAGAAATATTCAAACACGGTAGGCCACATACTATATCGGCACCGCATATATATATATAATTTTCGTAACATATGCAATGCTGTGTGCGTTAGGTCTCGTACGTCTAACCTTGCCCACCGTCACCGGTTTCCGTTGGCTTCCGTCGTTGCCGCTGCAGACGGAGACGAAGTGGACAAAACACAAAAAGGATGTGCATTATGGTGCATTGGATGTCGCCTCGGAATGTGAAATTAGAGAGCCGAGTTCGAATTAAAGTTGAATTCGTTGCATCCATTTGCGCGTAAATACACTTGTAAAATGTATGAATCCTACAGCTTTTCTCTGTGGGAAAAACTACAAAGATGTTGATGTAACTTTACAAGTGAAGGTTTTACGATTATTATGTATCATTGCAGAATCGTCGTTATTTTAGTTGAGGAGAAAAATACGTTTATGGTAACTTTACATATCCCCCAACCAAAACGCAACAGGTTTGCAACATTGTATGAGCATTCCATGCACGCTGAGATATTCTACTTCAATGGCAAATTTAAAATACTACATTAAAATTAAGTGAACTTTCTCTTTTTACTTCGACCCAAAATATTAATTCACCCCAAAATAGAAAAGAATTTGTATTCACTAAAATTCACACCAAATTCAAAACAAATTTTTCTAAATCAAGGCCTATTCATTACATTCTGATTGAGTTGACCAATGCGATCACCCCAAATGTGGGCAACTCAAGTGCGCTTTTTTTACGTGTTCGAGCTCACTGCGATAAACAAGCCAAAAACATTTTTTTTAATTGTAAAAGCTTATTTGTAAATACCTCCAATATCATCCGCACTTACAAAACATGAATAACTCCCTGATTTTTGGTAAATTTTTTTCTGATCTTTGGTAATTTTTTCTCGTAACTTGTTACGAGATATACTAAACAGATTTTGAATTAACATTTAAAATTTTGATAGAGTGCCAAAAATTTAATAAAATCAAACATAAATTTATAATTTCTTGGTGTGAATTAAATATTTGCAATAAATAGCTTTACATCATTTGGGTGAATTTGTGTACCTCGACGTGTTGTAATGGTTAGCAAACTTGTCTCGCTAATTTCCTTACAATTAAGTAGTGAGTTTGATCCTCACATATTTTTGGCTTTGTTTCTATTCTAAGCTGAACTTATAAAATTATCATTTTTTAGTGTGTGCAAATTCTTTTTTTTTTAATCATTTCACCCCGAACAAGGCGGAAAATCCACTGATGTGCAGGGGGCTACATAACTAAAAAGATTAATTAGAAAAGAGTGAGAAGCACAGACTAGTTAGAAAGGAGCAATAGAAGGCTGAGAAAGCAGGTGTGATGACAGATACATAGGTGGAGAGAAAGGGAAGGTTATATGGGGGTGGAGAGAGAGCTAGAGTCCAGTGGTTAGTAGATGAGTATTGACTTTGCATTTAAATTTCTGGAGGTTGTAGCCGTCAGGAAAGCAAGAATATGGGAGCGAGTTCCACAAGCGGGAAGTGCGAGAGAAGAAGCTGCAGGAGTAGAATTGTTGTCTGCATTTGGCTAACCTGACTGTGAATGGGTGGGACCCAGCTGCCAGTCTAGTTGCACGAGTAAAAACCTGTTGAGGAGGCACCAGTGACTTAAGTTCGTCCGAGCAGAAGCCATGAAAGTATTTATAGAACAGACAAAGGGAGGCTACATTTCGACGGTGGAGGAAGTGTTTGCAATCGAGCCACCAGATCAGTACCTATCACATTACAGACTCTCCTTTGGAGCCTGTCAAGAACACTGAGGAAAACAGCAGGGGTGCCTGACCATAGATGGCAGCAGTACTCCATGCACGGACGGATGGTTGTGTGTACATTAGATGATAGAAGCACATTTTACTCACAAGCACAATACAGATATACGCATATACACAAAGTAAATTCATGCAAGGTGACACGCAGTGTGGGACAGACAGATTATCAACTCTTTTTTTATATATAAAGTTTAATTTATTTAATTAATTCAATTAACTTCAAAAACACACTAAAATTATTTTGACACTATCAATTTTAGGGGCATCTATAATGTTACTACCAACATGAAATCGAATGTGTCTATTTCCAGATAAAACGCAGTACATATTCTCGACTATTAATTAGGCTCATTCAGTTTAGCTCTATATTCATTCTTAGAAGTTACAATTGAGGAAACAATCCTCATGTACTACTTCGCGCAACTCAATGGGCTTCTATTTATGTTCTATTTTATATTTAAAAACGATAATGTTCATATCTTTAACCAGGATTCTTGCATTTTTCCTTTTATTTACAATTATAACAGAATTTTCAAATAATTTATAGCCGGTCAATCCAAATTTCTTTGAACTAGTTTCAAGCTGAACATTTTATCTAACATATAACGTATCAAAAATACGTTTACAAATTTTAGGGGCGGATTGTTCTACACACCAAAACAAGAACATAAAAACATACGTCCGCAAATCCTTCCCTTTGAGTTATTAAGTAAAAAGTTTACGGTAGACGCTAATTAAATGTACAATCATAGATAAAATTCAAAAATTCTGTTACGAACGCTACGGATACAACAGCTACTCCATGGGGTACTATGAGATGTCTAACATTCTTGAGCCATATTTATATATATAATCATCTGGATACAAGCCTGTTTTTGGTGTATCACAGCTCTTCAGTACAGATAGATTATCCGTTTAGCTTCAAACCGTGATCAAAATACGACTAATTTGTCATTAGAGGAACATCTTACCACTGAGCTATCTGCGCAACTACAGAGAAAGGGAGCTTTCAAAGCAAGTTAAATCACTGGATGTAAACCATATATATATATATATATATATATATATATATATATATATATATATATTAATCCATCACTTATCCCTTTTTCAATCTGTATTCCGAGTTTCATGGAAGTTTTATCCGTCCTCATCAGTTTATTTGCAGATAAAATTTTCTTGTCTCTATAAAATATACTTATTTTTATGAATTAAAATATTCGAAAATAATTCTGTTAATCACATAAATTTTTTTTCGTATTCAATATAATTTTTCATATATCCAGTCATAATTATTAAATGATAGGTTAGATAAAAGATTAATAGCGATTTTATCTCGAGGTTTTGCTAAAAATTTAAGTTTAAAAATTAGGTTTGTACTGATCAGTTCATAACTTTAGGGTCAATTTATATTTAACGAAACCCTTTTGCAAAACACATGGATTTGTGCCAATAATTAATCTAGGGAAGGGCTACACCTTAGATAATGTCACATAAGTTGTGATAGCAGCTACAGTTTTATATAAAATGCCCCACTAAAAGCATAGTTGATATAATTTAAACATTATTAGTGTTTATAATATTGTGGGCGGGTCATTTGTTTAAAACAATATATAATATATTATAATTTATAATTCATAATATTTTACTTTTTAATTTTTCCTTTTAGATCTTTAAATTAATGTTTTAAAAAATAATTTAATATTTTTATATAATATTTTGTGTGCGTGTGTTATTTGTATTTTGCAAAGAGTATGCCTCTTTTACACGCAGCGCACAAACGCTGTGTTAGAAAGTTTAACTATTTTTTTTGTCCACTTGTCACTATGATTATTGCTTTCGCTTTGGTATATCCGAGTTAATTTTATTGAGACATATATTTATATATTTGCATATTGTATATTTTCTACTTGATTTTGATAGGTTTTGCTTTCATGTGTTTTTATTAGTTTTTTTCCTTAGGTTGGCACTACTAAAGCTAACTTTTAATGTCATTTAATTCACACCTTTATTTAGTTCATAATCTATCACTACGAACATTAAAATTGGAAGTGTGTTATGAGTAAAGTTTATCGAATCGGAAAATGGATTCCTTATGCTGAGTTCAAATTACGGTTGATTTGCATTCACATTGCTTTCGTGCCCTTGTGAAAGATGACATCTCCTTTTTAGCTAAAAGTGAAAAAATAGAGTAGACTGATATTTTAGTCTTGATAGGGCAAGTGATCTCGGAGAAAAATTAGTTCAACAATCTTAAGATTGATGAACAGTCAAAGTTTCTTGTCCTAGAAAGACTTTGCTATAGTTGTAGTTGATCGAGTAAAAAATATATGCAAAAAAAAAAGAAGAAAAGCTGTGTCCTCTATAATACTTTTTGTCAAACCTCTATCTTTATTTAGAAAAGAAGTGCACATTTTTATATAAAAAATGTATGAATATTTAATTAAAATTTTTTGGCGGGATTCGAACACTCATTTTTATGTTATATTTTTCTGTATTGAGTACACAACTTGAAATGATCGCTTAATGCCTATTGTAGAGTCGGATTAATATTGTTGACCGAATAGATCGATCCATCTTAATAAGTGTTTCATGAAATTGGTCAAATACTAACAAATTAGTATTGTTCAACAAATATTTATTGATTTTCGTTTTATTCTTCAGTCTGTTTCTTTTTATAGATCTTCTAATTTTCATTTTCTTTCTTTACTTCCTTTTTTTCTTCTTTCTTTTCTTTCTATATTTTTCTTCGTATTATTTCCAGTTCATTTCTTCCTTTTGTTTTGTTCCGCTCTTTATTTCCTTATTGCCTCTCATCAGATTCTTATGCCTCTTTCTTTTCTTTTCTTTTCTTTCCTTTCTCCTCTTTTTTACACTTGTCTGTTTTTCGTTTTTTTTATTTCCTTTGTTCGACATTCCTTCCTTTTATGGAAAAGGCATGATCAAGAAAAGAAAAACGGAAAAAATACAATGAAGGCAAACAATCAAATGCTGTGAGCTAAATGTAAAGCAAATTAGTAAAAAGCCTCGAGAAAAAAGCGTCCGTCTATCCGTTCACATGCTTCTTTACATCACGCCGTCTGTCTGTCTGTAGCTTTGCGACTGTTACACTGAAATTTTTTGTCATAAAGAAAATATTTTTAGCAACTCATAAGCTTGGCAAATTTATAGGAACTCTTCTCGTCTGCATTTCAGCTTTACTAGCCATTTATTATGTACATTAAACAAGTACCTTTTTAGCTGTTAATGTTTTTTTATCCCTTTCTATTTAAAACTAAGAATGTGCGTTACATGTGTTAAAGTTATTTATTAAAGTTACTGTTTTAAAGTTTTATTACAATAAAATAAAATATTATAGTTGTAGCATAAATATAATGCTTAATAAATTATAATGAAGTTGAATCTAGTTTTAGAAAGGTTTATATAGTTATAATAGTTTTATTCATTTATTTTACTATTTGTAAGTTATACATTAAAATTACTATTTTCATCGTTAAAATCATATATTCTCTTTTCTGTTAAACGAGTATAATGTTGTTACAAATAATGGTACATATATAATTAGATAAAATATAATTGTAGTTTATTTTTGAAGAATTTATTTGATAAAGATAAGCGAAAATTATTTCTGACTCAACCAACTAGATAGCAAATTATCTTACTTTCTGCATGAATTTTCCTTCCTTCGTTTACAATGATGTTTTATTGGCTTTTATTACATTTTATCTGATATTTTCTACCGATTTTTTATTTCCTTTTTCTTTTTCTCCTATTTAGCCTTTTCTTTCTTTCAGAAAATCTTTATGCCTTTATTTCTTTTTTTTTCACTCCCCCACTTTTATTGTTTATCGATGTAAAACTACAACAGATGGACATTTTTAGTCAAATTCAGGTCTTGCTTTTCCTAGAATGACACCTGAACTTAAGCAACATTCGTTATTATTTATTGTCTTCGTGTAAGTTTATCAAATCAGCTGCCACAAACCCTGAATCAGACAAGCAACATTACCAAATGTTACGAGATCTAAATAATCCAGACACACTTATGCATTTCACAAGTGTATCTGATAAAGAAAAATTACAATGCTGTACCTTTTTAACAATTCTTTACTCCAAAGTCGAGGGTTTTCGAATCTTAAACAAAAGCCAATACGATAAATAGACAATTGATACAATTCCGCAAGTATTCCGTAAAATACTACAAAAAGATTCTCGTAACGATTTTTAATAAAATAGTTGCTTAACTTTGCTATTTTCTTCTAGTAAATGTCGATCTTCTATTTTAATCGCTTCACTTTAGAGAAATCTTTCCATTCTGATCTTTCCATTCTGGTTTCGATTTCAATTAGAACAAAGAAATTATGTTCATTTCCAACCAATCTACTAGCTATAGACATACATCTTAGCACACGTCAAAAGTGCATTTTTCACTAAATTTCACCCAGTACAAACCTCAACAGCCACTCAAGGTAGAAGATTACCATTAAAATAATTGACAGATAACGATTGACACTTGACTTGAAGAGGTTAATAATAAATTGTCGCAGAAAGCAAATGTGCAGGAGTCTGTTTTTCAAAATAGAATTTCCCGGGGTGAAACTTGCTTCTTACACCTAGATTACGGAAAAGTAAAGCGATTCGACTCCGTGGAAGTATCTCTTATTCAATGAACAACGCGATTTAAAAATATTATACATATTTAAAAGTTTTCTAGGTTTTCTATCAGCAGATTTACTCTTCCAAAAGTAGATGTTATCATTAAATCTTTTTCCTATTAAATATTTAAATAGACTGAATTAAAAATATGAGAAGACAAGCTTTTCTAGAAGGATTTATGGTTATTATCTGCTTTTAAGATCCAAAATTATTCAAACGTATTCAATAAAAATAGATTTTGAAAACCGATTTCATCTTGATAGTTGCATATACGTTTTAGAAATTTGCCATTATTGGTCCATGTTTGGCTGTAAAACAAGGTGCGCAATCATTAATGAAAAAGATATTGTCTTCATAAAAGGAAAAACAACTGTTAGAGAATGTTAAGGTAACTCGTATGACGACAGGGCATCCCTAGGAATTTATAACAGCTGAAAACGTTTGGAACAATCAAATTGATCCTGAACTATAAACAAAATATTGCAATGTATGTAAGAGTTGCAAATGCAAGAGTTGCAAATTTGACATGGCAATTTTCAGAGTAAGACAAGTTTAATAGTAAAAAGCCCTGCAAGCTAAAACGAATTCGAAACGAAAACAACTTCTACATACCATGCCCTATTCGGATGTGGGCGTTCATGGCTCTTTACAATTTCCTGTCCTTAATAGCTTTTAGTAAATCTCGTCTTTTCGCTATCTATGCTAATGTCTGATCTGCAAGCTTAGTGGATCGTTTATATGCTGTTTTTTTAAATTTTATTGTCTTCAATATGTCTTGTGAGTGTCATATTACATAAGCCTTCTTTCCTTACGTGCTCTAGAAATTTATTATATTCAGTATAAGTGTATTTGTTCGATTCTAAATAAAATTAGATTTTAAAACTTCGTCGTTATTCACATATTAATTCCATAGTATTGTCAGCATTGTTCTGTAGAACTGCAAGACTTTTAATACAGGATAAAATTGTCCAGACTGATATCATATGACAGTTCAATAATCTCCTTTTTTGTTTTTAACATTTTCTCATGTTTTTAATCCTTTGCTTTGCTTTTAGAACATATCTTTGCTCTCTCAATGTGTCTTCAGATTTCGGTACCGTACAGAGAGAAAGCAAAATCTCATTAGAAACAAAGAAAAGAGCGCTGAACTGCTATATGATATCTGTTCTTCTGTATGGCATTGAATGTTGGACGATGTCCTCAAGGATAAAAGAAAGGCACGAAGCAGTAGCAAAGAAGTTGAAGATAGCATAGACCAAACACGTGAGAAATGATTAGATGTTGAAGAGGAAGCAAACTCATACTTAACATCAGAATGTGACAGCTGAAGTTCTTGGGACACGTAATGAGGAAGGATGACCTTGAAAATATAATGTAAGACAAACAGAAGAAAAGAGAAACTGGGGAAAGCAGCGAGAGACATAGTTGATAGGCTTGAGCAAATGGATGGCGAATAAGGTTTTTGGAGAGATACTAAGAAGAAAAATATCGAGAGTGACAAGAGACATGGCCAAGTGGTAGTCCATGATCGCTAAACGTTCGAAGGAGATACGGCCCATGAAGAAAAAGAAAAAAAATTCCCTTCTCCGTTAAAACATTTTTAGGTATTTCAAATTTCGTACTTGTTTGATTTTGATATCTCTAATTTGTAATTCGCGTGTTGGATGGGGGGTCTTTCTATTGAAAACAATATATTCAATTGATAGTACATACATTATTCTGACTATTGTCCTCGTCTTTGTTGCCATGTGTACGATGTTTCGGCCGTTGTAGACTCCGGCCTTCTTCAGGCGCTAGGAATTTCGGCCGAAACATCGTACACATAGCAACAAAAATGAGGACAATAGTCCAAATAATGTAAATATTGTAAATACTACCCCATCTCAGAAATATAGACAAATATTCAATTGATGTGTAGTGCATTTTCTCGCCTTCCTTTACTCTCTGTTGTAGGACATTTTTCTTTCCGTGTCTGCAATCCACACGCCATATCAGCATACATAATGTTTTTTTAAGATTGTGACCGTCAATAATGCATCCTAGTAGAACTTTCAGAAGCACCTCACTGTAATTGCTGAATAAATCCAGTAAGAAGACACATCTTTGTCACACACCCATTTAGTGTAACAAAATTGCAACAGATTGCAATTATCCCTTGCTACATCTGTTGAATGCTGACCAGAGAAAAAGTTCCTTACTATTGCTTGATATGCCATACTAATCTATGCCGTGAAAATGCCGTATCACAAATCTTAAATAGTTTACACCATTGATTCAGTAACATTTTCAATTTTGCAATTCATTACTGGTTGTTACGATATAGTAACATTGCTATATATATATATATAGCAATGTTACTATATAGTAACAACCAGTAATGAATTATATATATATATATATATATATATATATATAGGTATAGATAGATATATAAGCGAGATTGTAATAATTATACTCATGTCGAAAAACCTTCCTCGAAAACTATCGAAAGAAGAAAACAATTGTTAAAAAAAAAGAGCTTAGTATATGAAAGTCAGTCAAAAAAGTTCGGACCCCGATACGAGTAATCAACTAACAGAAAGCGCTAAATAGAGAGCTAGAGCGAAATAAATAAATAAATAAACACCTAATGAGCCAGATGAACCTACCTAGGTGTCACCTAAACATCAGGGAAAGCTGGCTAACGAGGAAACAAAAACACAACATATAAGGAGGAAATTAAGACAACCCACGTGACCATGAAAGGATACACCAAACACAAGGAGGGGTAGTAACAACTTTTTTATCCATTAAATATTGTGTAATGGTACATTAACGTTTTCCGGCAAAATGTTTATGTTTATATTATCATTAAGATCAAAGAAATTTTTAATTAATTTTTAAATTTTTTATTTATTTCTAACACGTTCGAAATTTTTGTAGAAAGTCTTTTTTTTCTTACGTCAGTGCGAGACCTAAATTGCCGCAACGTTTATTAAGTAAAAAACAAACGTAATATTGCACAATGCGCTTTTTTGACCGTGAAAGACACATTAATTTAGAAATTCTTGCAAAAATCAAATAGTGGTCGAATGTTGATGAAAATTCAGTAGTGACTCAGAATTGACTGAAATCAATTTTGAAATAATTATTTTGTATAAAATATTAGTAAAAAATTTTTTTTACATATGTTACCACTCCCCACCAATTAATTTCCAGAAATGGTTAAAAATTCGACAGTGGGCTGCAATAAGCTTAATATAATTAAATTCAGGAGTCATTGGGGAATGCTAATCAACAGTTTTTTTTTCTCCAATAGTCCTCGTCTTTCTAAAAAATAGGTCCGAATTGCGAAAAATGCAATAACTATGCCAATTTTTATGTGGATAAACTTCTGATTGCTTTTATGAACAATATAAATTAAGCATATCATAGTTTGCAAAGAAAAAAAAATTAAATGAATAAGTAATTTTTACAAGACTTATTTTCTTTTTTTTTTAATTTTGTAATTATATATAAAAATTATATATAAAAGTTTCAAAATTATTGTTAAATGTCTTCCTATATTGGGCCGGCTAGGGTATGTAATTAATGCATAAGGACGAGAATTACTAATCAAAAATTTAAAAGCTTAATACAAATGATTGACCCCGTCAATTTTTAAAATAATTAAAACAGTTTAATTGTGTGCATTTTGTTTCCTCGTATCTTTATTTGTACGGGTGGCCGTACGTGATATTTATCATTAAAAGGTCACGTGATTCAAGGGTTTTCTTCCCTTGCATAAAAAATTAAATTCGTATATTTTTGTCGCCTATGGCCTCCCTACTTAGCCTTCTTGACAGCTTCCGGTTTTCATTAACAGCTGTCATCACCTAGATAAACACTTGACACCTGGACTACCGTAACTGATAAAAGATTTTCCCAAATATTTCAGATAGTAAGCAAGTACAACCACCACAGACAACTGCACCTCCCTCCCATTAGCATGGAACAGGCTTGCCTCCCAGAGAGTAAAACACTACGCCTGCTTGGCCTGACACTCTCAGCGGACCTCAAGTGGAATGACTACGCCGAATCCATTGCTAAATCCGCTGTTATGAAAGTCGGCTCTCTGTGCAGGGCCCGGAAAGTCTTTCTGTCTGAATCTACCCTGCACTATAAATCTACCATCCGCCCGTGTATTGAATACGGCTGCCACATCTGGCCGGGTGCCCCTGCTATTCTCCTCGGGGTTCTTGGCAAAATACAGCGAAGAATCTGTAATGTGATTGATACCGACTTAGCTGACCGCCTGCAGTCCCTCTCTCACCGGCGTGACGTGGCTTCCCTGTGCCTCTTCTATAAATACTTTCATGGCTTCTGCTCTGATGAACTTAAATCACTGGTGCCCCCTAGGTGTGAATTTGCACGGGATACTAGATTGGCAACTAGGTCCCACCCTTCTACAGTGAAACCGATGAAATGTAACCGCAATTTCTACTCCAACAGCTTCTTTTCTCGCACTTCCCGCCTGTGGAATTCTCTTCCGCATGCTTGCTTCTCCGACGGCTACAACCTCCAGGAGTTTAAATGTAGGGCCAATAGACACCTCCTAACACACTAACTCATCCCCATTCTCTCCAACTCTCTCCCTATGTACATCCTAACTCGTCTATCAGCCTCCCTCTGACATTTCCTAAACCCAATCGCTCTATGTAACCCCCTGCGCTATAGTGGCTTCGGGTGACATGATTAAAAAACAAAACAAAAAAATACTTTCTCGCTATTTAGGTTTCCTTATTCATTTACTCTCTCCCCCTCTCACTCACTGGCTCACTCACTCTCACATATATGCATATAAAATAATTATGTTGTCATTTTTCAGTTCCTGCAATCGTTGTTTAAAGGCTAAAATTACGATAAAAACGGAAATAAAAACATAAAAGTACGCTTAATGAAAAATCGTTTCTAAGAAATTGTCCTCGATGGCACTAACCATAACCAACTTGTAAAATGAACTTTGTAAAAGAGCACTGTTAACCATCCCAGAAGAAAGCCATGATATTTAAGAAGTAATAAAAACTTTTAACCGTTGGATGATTTCATAGATTGCAAGTTTCATCTCAAGATGAACTGAGCCACAAGAGAAATCTATTCAGAAGATATAAAATAATATAAAAGGCCGAATCTCTACTGGACTCATGTCATTAGAGATTGGGAACAGCGCTATGGATCGATTGAGATGAATATATTTTTTTGCGCGGGGGATATACGTTTTGATTGGTGATTGATGAAAGATGAAGACATTCGTGAAAGATATGACGATTAGCTTGTTCTCTATCAAAAGAAATAAAAAATATACACGTAGATGATATATATATATATATATATATATATATATATATAAGTGTATGTTTGTATTCATACACACAGAACATGTATAATCTGTTAAAAGTAGAGATATTCACGTAGTCGGTGCCTGATAAAAGAGCAGAAAGTTTTCAGGAAATCTCTCTCTCTTTCATTCTCTCTCGATATATATATATATATATATATATATATATATATATATATATATACTTTTAAAGTATTCTATATTTAAAAGTAAAAGTACTCAATAGAGATAGAGCTTATATAAATATTAAGTTAAACATTGAGGTCAACAACCCACGGTCATATAATTGGTTGATGATTGTTTTTAAGCATTAAACTGAGTTGACGCTAGGTGCTGATCTAAATGACCACACACACACACACACACACACACACACACACACATATATATATATATATATATATATATATATATTGAAAAAGAAAATTTAAAAAGAAAGCTAGAAGCAACTCATCTGCTACTAAAGTATATATCCTCAGATAATCAGGCTGGTTTTATTTTATTTCTTTTTAATATTTTCTTCTTTCGGTCTTTTCGCATGTGAAACTATCTTCCGGTTTTCTGCATTTCTTGAAAGTGGCACAAAAGAGGCACGATTTTGAAAAATGTAAATGCGGCGTTAATCGCCATGTTTTCTCTTTTTGAACCCTGTTTTTTATTCCCAATTCTCATCCCTGACATTTTCTCATTTTATTTAACACACACCTTCCGTATATATCTACCAGAAATACCACAAATTTAATACCAAGAGATTATGTCGGAGGTATTTCTGCTACACTTTAACACTATATATATATATATATATATATATATATATATATATATATAATTGTGAGAGAGGAACTTGTAAATTAATCATAATAGATATTAACAGAAAAAAAAAATCACAATTTTATGACACGAATAAATTCTCAAAATCATAAGAAAGTGATTAATATCAACTCACCCAATTATCCATAATTCATTCTAATTCAA
Organism: Ascarosepion bandense; assembly: GCA_037127315.1. Taxonomy (NCBI): domain Eukaryota; kingdom Metazoa; phylum Mollusca; class Cephalopoda; order Sepiida; family Sepiidae; genus Ascarosepion; species Ascarosepion bandense. Next base: position 7,283,730 of record JBBBDQ010000224.1, on the reverse strand, counting down.
GAATATTACAAATTAATCCGATGGTGAGTTGACCATTTTTGAAGTGCTAATTGTTCGTTTGGGATTAATTTGAAAAGTTTTTATTTATTTATGTATTTATTTATTTATTTATTTTTATTTTTTATTTTTTAATCATATCACCCCGAGCAAGGCAGTAACACCACTGATGTGCAGGGGGCTACATAAGAGTGGAGAGATTGGAAAAGAGAAAACCGGAAACCGCATCCTAAACAGGAAACAAGGGATGAGCCTCTTCACCTGTTCAATAGATGTGGGTGGAGTGTGAACCGGGCGATAGTTTAGTCTATCTACTCCAATTGAAAAAAAAACCAAAAAAAACAAAGTGAGAAGATTAGAAAAGAGGAAACCGCATCCTAAACAGGAAACAAGGGATGCTTATAAAATCAACAATGAGAATGAGAAATTTAAGCTTTAAATGTCTAATCTTTGTAAAAATTTTAACATCAATCAGTGAAGTGGAAATATGCTCTCAAATTCTTACAAAACTTGAACAGGATTCAAAGGTAACAATACAGAATATTGCAGAAGAGTGTCAAAAAATTGTCAGCTTATGGCATGATACATCAAAAATCAAACATCAGAAATATAGCTAGTCCGACAAAAACAGGAAATAAGACAGTAGTACCAACAGAAAAATACTGCAAAACTTAATATACTATGGTTGTAGCATGCTTCATTTCAGAAAGGACTATCTATTTAAAACCTAAAAGTGTTTTTAATTGTGGAAAAATAGGTCACAAACAAAGCTATTATAATTTGAAAAGAAATACAAACTAACTTGCTAAAAGTAGTGCTACCAGTTAAAAAACTGGAACGTTTAAATAATAAGAAATTTGTGACAGTAAAAATAAATGATGCTACAGTGAGATTATAATTGGATACTTCTAGTGCTATTACAATTATTAATGAACAAAAAACAATTGGCAAGTCTAACTTGCAAAGAACTGACAAAGTCGAAAGAGGAATATCGGGTTAGAAATTAATTTTCCTTGGGAACATGTAATATTGCTCTTGAAGGTAAAATTAAAAACTTTAATTTACTAGGCATCGACTGGCTTGAATTATTTGAATGGTGGAATTAGCTGATTGATTCATTCTGTGAAAAAAGTTAATTGTTATTTATTTATTTATTAATAACGATTCTACCTACTGAATCTGACTAACTGGGCCCGGATTATTAGTGCTGATAACAAACTAAATCTATCTCACATATTATGCTAACACATAACATGTGACATTTGTGATGAGATTAGACGATATTTCAATAGGATAACTTTAATAAACAATGTGTATTTTTTGAAATTTTGGCTCAACTTCTAATTGAAGACGGACTCTGAAATTTTAAAACTAACTTTTGAAAATCCTGATATTTATCTTGACTTAAACACTCATCATTGGAAACAGCAATAAATACATAACAACATATATCAACAAGAATATTAAAGCCTTTGTTTTCATGTGGTACATGGCCAAAATTGTACATAAAGTAAGGGTGAATGAACTTGTAAGAAATGACTTACTTTACAAAGCTAGTAACTAGTACAGTAAATTAGATACTGAGAATACAATGAACATAATATGCAATTTAAAAAGACACTTTTGCTTAGAATTTGAAAGACAGAGTTGAATTTTCTGAGTTACGTTATGAGGAGAGAGGGCTTTGAGAATTTGACACTCGCAAAATATATTGAAGACAAAGGAGCAGAATGAAACGGCGTGTGTAAAAGTTTGATATAACAGGGACCGGGAGTGAGGATAATATCAAAAACACAGATTATAGCCACAAAAAAAATTGTGGCGAGCCATCATCGTCGCATCCTGAAGGGGAACGGTGCATAGAAGATGAAATATTCCGTGTTGATAGGCAAAGTACCTTAGTTAAGAGTTGTAACATAGATAAACGAAAACCTGTTGATGCAGAAGACGAAGAAAATAAGGATTTTCTATGAGAAACTAAAAATGCAAAAATAGAACTATGAAATAAGAAGAAAATTGAATATTTGAAAATAGTGATGAACTTAATACGATAATTAGAATGATAAACATAAAGAGGTGTATTGAATACTGTTGTCATATCTAGTCGGTAGCTCATGTTATTCATCTCGAGGTTTTCGACAAAATCCAAAAAAGGATCTGCAACTGACGAACTTATTTCTCTGGTGCCAAGACCACGGGAATTTAAGCATGCTACTAGGTTGGTATCTAGGTCCCACCCTTTACCATTGAAATAGGTAATTTAACCTTCACTTCTACCCCAACAGTTTCTTTTCTCACAGTTTCTGCCTGTGGAAATCACCTTCCGTTTTCTTGATTCCCTGATAGCTATAATTATCAAAAATTGAAATGCAACGCCAATTACCATTTTATATCTTCTTGAATTCTGTTAATCGTTTATTCTTTTATTTAAAATCCCTTGTACTCAGTCTTTTCTCTCACTATAAGCCCCTGCGTACGAGAGGCCTTGCCTTGCTAGGGGTGAAATGATAAAAAGGAAGCAGCACAGACATTTTGAAAAGAAATATGAAAACAAAATAATTTAAAGAACAAAAAAGAAAGAAAATAATTAAAGAAAAAGTAAAGGATCAAAGAGATTAGAAGAAAAACGAATTAATACAAAAGAAAAGAAAAAAACATTTAAAACGAAGAAATCGAAAAAGAAAATGTTGAGATAATATCGATAAATAGCGAAGCGATCATTCGTTTTTCATCCGCGCGCTTCTTGAAGAACTTAAGCATGAAATAGAGAAAGATCATACTGATTAGTCATGAACCTCTGGGGACCTCTAGCGTCTAGAAATAGCTAAGCGATCACCTTCGGCTGACTGCACATGTTTAGAACGCCGAAACCAGACGCAGAGTACATGAGAGAGCCTGGATTGCGATTATCGGAATAATTCCTGACTTCAGCAATGAAATTTCCGAGACTAATCGAAAGTCGCCTCAACTTCTCTAACCATCAAAAACGCTCAACAATTATCAACACAGTCATATATTATTTTACTCTTTTTCGTTCTTTTAATTCTTTGTTTTCTTTCTTTGTTGCTTTATTTACATCACACAGTTGATGTGTTAGTCCTACGTATCTCTTCACTTGAGTTCCGACTAATCACAGTATGATTCAACCAATGCTATATACCGAATCTACATTCACACTATTGTTCTCATATTTAGTGTTGATATCATTCAGACATCAACCCATGTTTTAATTAGACAAAATATAAATGCTCCATTATATCTTTTTATAGTAATTATACCACAAGCTAGAATTCCTATTTGGAATCGTCATTGGTGGCCACAATCTGAAAAATATAAAAAACGCAGATAACACAGTGCTGTTAGCAGACATGGAAAGGAAGTGGAAACCAACAGAAGGTAGCAAGGGAAAAGAAAGAAAGAAAGGGCTAAGCATAGACTTAAGAAAACTGAATGCATGGACATTCAGCAAAAAGAGGAATCCAAGATGCCAGCTACAGGTTGGGGTACGAAAATCAAACAACTGCAGAAATTCAAATACCTGGAAGATGTTCTATCAACGGATGGAAAGTGCGACACTGAGATCCGAAGGTGCATTGTCATACCCAAGGGCATATTTCAAAAGCTAAGCAGAGTATTGAGAGATAGGAAGAGTTCTTTCAAAACAAAGAAAAGTACTAGATTATCGTTCTATATGGTAGCGAATGCTGTACAATATCCTTAAAGATAAGGGAGAGACTTGAAACAGCAGAAATGTAGCTCTACAGAAGGATGCTAGGGATACTATGGACTGAACAGGTGAGAAACGATAAGGTTTTGGAGAAGATGTAAATGAAAAGGATATTTATAATTAGTATCAGTAAGATACAGATAAGGTTACTGGAGTACTTAATGAGAAAATAGGGTTTGCAGAATATAATACTCACAGGACGGATAGAGGAAATGAGAGACGGAAATGTAGTGAGAGACATACTTGATGGGCTTGAGCAAATGGATGGCGAAGTAGAGTTTGAGAAAGACACCGAGAACAAAAGTGTTAAGATCGACAAGTGGAAGGAGCCAGTGGAAGTCTATGATCGCCTACGTCCTGAAAGGATACGGCACATAAAAAGAAGAATCCTTTTCAAAAGTTAAACAAAGTATTAAGAAACAATAAAATTTTGATAGAGAAGAACGAGAGTGCAGAAATTATATGTATTATCAATTTTTCTATACGGCAGTGAATACTGGATAATTTCCTCACGGATGAAAATTAGATTTGGTGAAACAAATTTAGTTCTATGGAAGGATATTGATAATATGAGCGGAACATGTAAGCAATAAGGAAGTTTTAAGTTAAATGGTAATAAAAATAACAATTGAAATTAATTGAGATTTCCGTGATATATGAGGAAAGATGTACTTACATTATTTACATCTTTCGGACTGCTGTCCTCGTATTCATTGCTATATTCACAAAGTTTTTGGCCGTTGTACGCTCCAGCCTTCTTCAGATGATATACATTGAATGAAATAAAAGGTTCGGTTAGAATTTTTGACGTATGTTACATGAAAATGACCAGAGCATGAACGGCCGAAACGTCGTGACTATAGCAGTAAAAATGAGGACAACATTCTGAATGAGTTAAATGGTGTAAATAGTTGCAATAATTCATCTCAAAATTAGAGACAAATCATGAGAAAAGACGATTCGAATAATTTGACACTCACATTATTTATTGAAGAGAAGAAAACAGAAAGAAACTGCATGTAACATACATGACAGACTTGTGTAAAGGTATAGTAGACCATGGTGTGAGAGGGATAGTAAATTGACGAATATTGTTAAGAGTTACAATGTATAGGAAGTTGCGGAGGCCACGATTATCCATTTCCTGAAGGGGCATGGCATATAATAGGACATACCACAAAAATGTTTTACACTGTCTAAAATATTTTCGGTTATATCATCACTTTTTTAAGCAATGTTTATAAACAAGATATTTTTAAAAATCAACTTCGAATTATTTTTTTGTTGTTCTCATGCTTTATTCTATTTCTTTGTTTCATTTTCTTCAACTTCCTTAACTCTATGTTTGCAATTTTCAGGAAAAACGCGTTGTATTTTCTTCTTCTACTACCTCTTTATTCTTTCTTGTCTTTAGTTACAGTTTTCCATCCTCTTTTATCATTAAATTTCTCTTGATCATCATCCAATCTCACTGCCTGCACGGATTCCTTTCACTATGTCGCAATCCAATTCTATTGTTCATCAGATTCGGCAGGTCTAAGTGATGGCAGTTTATAGCGTCACAAATCTGCTTGACATAAGTCTTGGCTTATCGTTCTATGCTAGCTCTTTCTTGTGTAGGTTCCCACAAAAAATTCACCATCTTTAGCTCTCGAGCAATGCCATGCGAATCTGACTCTACGCACTTTGATGATGTCTGATAGTAGGCTTCACATATAATTGCTCATTGGTCAGACGATCTCTCCAGGTGACATTCAAAGTTACTCTTATCATGCGAGTTTAGGAGCTATCCAATCTTCTTTCCAGTTTTGAATTAAGGGTCCATACGGTGCAGCCCAGTACTCTTGGGAAATGTATTAATCCGTCTCTTCCCTACAATTATAGGTTAAATAACAGGACAAATTGTATTTATAGCCTTGGCTGGCAACTAGTCTACCACAGAAAGTAATGGTAAGCTACTACGGGATAATATTCTGCACAGTCAGTCATGTCTCTTTCGCGACATGATCGCCCAAGCGTATATCACGTATGGCACTTAACAGTTACTTGAAAGAGGATTTATTTTCATGTTGTCTTGGAATCTATATTTCCACACTAGAGATAATTAGTCAGTGATACTACATGCTTTTCTTAATGTATGTGTTTAAATTACTTTCGCAGCTAGAAATTTTACTACCTATATAAGTAAATTCTTCTAAACAGTTGTGAGGTTGTCCAAATACTGATTTGATTGTTTCAATTTTATTTAGGCTGTTTCGTCTGAGTTAACGTGGAAACGGATACCTCTGGCTGAATATTCAAGACTCTAGAGAAGAGTCTCGTTAACATATGAGATCGAAAAGTATCCTTAGATCATCAGCGTAATCAGCATCTGTGATTTTTCTTGTTAATTCTTTTCAAGTCATTTTCAACGGAACAAATGTTGAATTTCTTAAAATTATAAACAAATAAAACTTTTTATTATGATATCTAGTTCTTTGAGACCAATTCTTACTTCTTTGATACAATTTACCAATTTTAACCCATTAATGCTCATGTTTCATTTTGGGGTTAGGGATTAGAAACTTGCCATTAATATTTTATTTGTCTGCCTCCCCAAAATTCCTACACGGCTTAGTAATATTAAATTTTTCATCTTTGCAACGTTTCCGTCAACATGGTCTTCAGTGGAGACCTAGTTTCAATACAATACAAATTGTATCCTTGTCAATATATATTTTGAGAAAAAAAACCCCACAAAATATCAGACAATGATATCAAATTTTATTAAAATTTCGAGTATTACATTGGGATGTATAAGGCGATTTTCTTGAATTGTTGAGACATAAAATTATTTTTTTAAAGCACTTTTGATTGTAAGTAAAAAATAAAAAAAAATTGGATATGGATATTGTATTACTAAAATAATTACCAGATCACATCTACCTCGTTTCAACCAATGAACATTTACAAATATGAATTTTTCTATTTTCTGACCTTGCTCTTAGCGAGTTCCGTGTTGGCTTTTTTATTATTTTATGAATGATTTCGGTCTTCTGGTCCTCTCCTTTGTAATTCTAATCAGTGTTTGTCTCTTAGTATAATTCCCATTCAAAGAAGCTTGTTACATAAATTACTTGCTGTTTACCACTGCCTCTCTTGTTTGAGTATAATACTTTTTGAATATCATAATCCATGTTATCTCAAGTCTCTTTTTTTATATTTTTTGTTCAGAAATCGCTGCTATATAGGAAAATTGATATAACATAACAGTTCATCGCGCTTTCTTTTTGTTTCTAACGAAATTTACCAGTCTCTTAATATTTTGTTGTTGCTTTTGAAAGGCATCTTCATCTATTCCATAGCGTCTTTTACTATGTAGAGATGTTTCGGGCTTATCAAATTTATAAATTTAACCTAATGAACAAATATGATTTTTTCTGAAAATGATTTCTTAATCGGTCCTAGATCTTTTCAACATTCAGTTGTCCTATAGAATTGAGAATCATTTTAATGTTTTGTCAATCTTGCATGAGAAACGGCAGCAGAGTTAATCTAGCAAATATACATGGTACCGAATGTTTAATTGTTACTTGCTTCCTAAGAGAATTATTCATTCATTTTCTTCAACTTTGTGACGATCTCATTAATCACAGAACAGTGAACTTGTGGCTTTGAGAGATTTTTTTAAATGTTTTTTTTACTTTCCAGTAAAAATTAATGAGTTCATAAATTCAAAAACGAACAATTTCATCGAGCGTTACCTGACTAATTTCTTCCCAAAGCGCGTTGATGCGCGCGCACGCGCGCACACACACACACACATGTAAAAAGTAGTGATATTTTCTCTATAGAAATAATGAAAGGAAAATCGAAAGTTTTCTAATCTGTGATTATAAATTTATATTATATTATTATTATTTAATTTTTCTCTATACATTGGATATTTATTCATGCTGTATATCTTGTAGAATTGGAAAGGAATCAAATATTATGATCCTCTGTCAAATATGCTCTACCTTTGTACTGACCACTTTTTAAAAGTAAATATTTAACCGTGGAATGTACTTCCATCAGTAACCATTAGTTACATATAGATATAAGCAGTAACGTAACACTATAAGACTTAAATCCCATGAACATCGAGTGAACTTAAATTAAAATCTAATAAAATGTCAGTTTGAAACATGCACCTGATGATTGTAAAACACATGAAACTTCGATTCGTGCCATAGACGTAGGATAATATGTATATTATTAATATATACATATATATATATATATATATATATATATATATATATATATATATATAATACAGCTCTGTTCATACACTGAGCACTGTTTTATTAGCATCTGAATAATAATAATATATAGCTATGCACCCACATATGTATATTGACGTCACTATATATATATATTTCTTACAAGCAATTAAATTTACAATAGTGTCAAACTGAAGTGTTTGGTTCAATCAGGGATTGAAGACCAAGCATGATCACTAGGTTGTAATGCTGAAGATGTCACGATTATCTCCCGGTAAATAAGAGATATTAGCAAACAAAATGCACAATTGTTGTATGACAAGAATAGTTTCGAGAAGAGCCATGACTGTGGAGAGAGAAAGAGAGAGAGAGAGAGAGAGTTATATATCAGTCGTTCTCTGAAGATTTTTAACTTTACTATTACGTTTTACGTTGCCTCATAAAAAAACGACGTGAAATTAAATTACTCTTTTTAATGGCAATCTTTTTTTAGACATTAAAGAAAAAAGTTTAAGAGAGTTAATTAAAAACCAGTATCGGTCACTTTAGTTATGTGCCATACGTGATACAAGCTTGGGCGATCATGTCTCAAAAGAGACATGAGTGACTAGGCAGAAGATTTTCCTGCAGTAGGTTGCCATTACTTTCTGCGGTAGACTGGTTGTCAACCAAGGCTATCTGTCCTGCTATTTAACCAATAGCTGGGGAGAAAAGCGACGGTGTTTGCGCGTATGTGAATGTAACGAATGTAACTGGAATCTG